>JACEFZ010023796.1:42500-82500 GCA_014155875.1 Cepaea nemoralis
TTGGCCCGTTCCCCCCTTCACCATATTTTCAGAACGTCATTTCCCCCCCCCCCCCCCCCAACTTTCCAAAATTGCCAGCCTCAAAAGGTGCATTAAAAATAACATACCTATAATAGTGAAAATACTTATTTTCTTCCATCGTTGTACATAAACTTCACATGTAAAGATACATTTTATAGTGTAGTTTTCTACAGTTAATAGCAAATGAATATGCTGATGGATATTAAAACTTAAATAGACGCATTTTTACATTCGCAATATTTTATTAAAACACCACATTAATCATACTACAATAAACAAACAGTTAAAACGTCAAAGAATTGTAGCTTAATATGCGACACCAGGATGCCAGAAAATTGTGCTTCATCAAACAAAACGCTCATTACAAAACCTGGATATTGTAGATTCGTAATTTAAAGACCCCTCTGTCATACACAGCAAGGTACTATATTGGCAGTAAATGACAGTTTGACAGTAATTTAAATGAAAATTGTAATCAATGGGAACACTGTGATTGTTTTTCCCGCAGCAATTCTGAAATGCGCGGAGGAGTGCTTGAAAGGGCACAACGGAGATCGTTTTCAACATCTAATCTGTTGCGTCGTTTAGTTTTAATTTCTAGCAGAGCTGAAAAGCCTGACTCACAAAGATATGTTGACGCAAATGGAAGCAATGCACGGATTGCTTTTTCTGCCACTTTTGGGTATGAACCGCACATTAAAGGCCAAAATTCCGTGATTGTTTTTTCACTGAACACATCCCTTGCCCCCGAATCATTTTTCAGCTCCAGAAATTCATCTTGACAATCATCAGAAACTTTTTCAACTGATAATTTGAATGGGTTTCGCACCAAGTCCAGCTCATCATCACTAAGTTCAGGAAAATATCGCTCAAATTCATTTTCTAGCGCTGTCAAATGCTGCACAATTTCATGTTTTGCAAATTGTGGAAGTACTTGGTCTTTACCATCAACAACGAGAGCGGATGACAGCTTCTCAAACATTGCAACATTTGTCATATTGACCTTTCTTTTCCAGTTTTCCAGCTTGCTCATAAAAGCTCTCAAGGCATCCACAAATTGTATGATATTTGTATTCCTTCCTTGCATCTGAAGATTGAGTTTATTCAACTGCTCAAAAATATCAACTAAATAGGCAAGGCGCATGATCCATTCCTCATCATCCAGCCAGGCAAAAAAGTCCATCTTACCCTGAACTTCACAAAATAATTTGAGCTCGTCTCTCAGCTCATATACTCGCGCAGTTACATTTCCTCTTGACAGCCATCGAACATTTGTGTGGAAAAGAAGCAAATGGTGGCCTGCATCCATGTCAACGCATAACTGCTTAAAAAGCCGTGAGTTGAGAGCTCCTCCTTTGATAAAATTCACTATCTGAACGGTTTGATCCAAAACCTTCCCCAAAGGAGCTGGAAGTGTTTTGGAGGCCAGTGCTTGACGATGGATCATGCAATGAATGCCTTTCACTTTTGGAGCACGTTTCTTCACACTAACTTGAAATCCTGATTTGGTCCCCAACATAGCTGGTGCTCCATCTGTACAGCACCCACACATATTACCCCATAAAAGATTTTCTGCTTCAAGGAAAGATGAAACCTTTTCCAAGATATCAGAGGCCATAGTAGTTGTTTCAAGAGGCGAACAAAAAAGAAGTTCTTCTTTAAATGATCCTAAATGCACATACCTTGCAAACACTATCAACTGAGAACACGATGCCACATCAGTCGATTCATCAATTTGAATTGAATAGAGCCCAAATGCTGCAGACTTGATCTCTTGCACAACTTGATCCTTGATGTCATTGGCCATATCGCTGATCCTCCTTTGAACAGTGTCGTTTGATAGTGAAACCGCTGCAAGTTTTTTCTCTGATTCATTTCCCAACACAATTTCCACCATCTTGAGACAACAAGGTTTGATCAAAGATTCCCCGATTGTATGTGGTTTTTTCTGCTTCGCTATCTCCAGTGCTACGACATAGGAAGCTTCAGTAACCTTTTGGTTTGTTTCTTGGAATGCCCCTGTTAAATCCAGTCTCATCCTTTTGACAGCATTCCCAAGACGTTCAAAATAGGTTTTGTCCTTGTCCTTGTATTGAGGATGAACATTCAACAAATGATTCCTCAACTGTGTCGGTTTCATAGAATCATTTGACAAACTTTTACTACAAATAACACACTGAGGTCGTTCTTCTCCGTTGATGACGATATTTGTGAATCCATATTTCAAATAAGACATGTCATACTTTCGTTTCTTGGCACTCATCATGGGCTTCAGATTCTATAAATATAAAACGATAAAGTCAAGATCAACACACATAAACACCCACAGACGTGTATACACACCCACACGCACATATATACGTACGTACGCGCACACACACACACACGCACGCACGCAAGCACGCACGCACGCACACACACACACACACACACACACACACAAAATTATATTGCATATCCTATTTACAGTATGAACTGATTAAAATGTTGGAAGATATCAACATTGATGGAAAAGATTTAAGAATAATAAAGAATATTTACTGGAACCAAGTAGCAGCAATTAAAATGGGAAATAAGAGGGTAGTTACAAACAGATAAAGCTAGGAGTACGACAGGGGTGTGTCTTGTCATCAGATCTTTTCTCCCTATATAGCGAAGTAATAATGAGAGAGATCAAAGAGATGACAGGAATACTAGTTGGAGGTTATAATATAAATAATATACGCTATGCAGATAACACAGTATTGGTGGCGGATAACTCAAAAGACCAACAACAATTAGTAGACGTTGTAGTAACAGAGAGTGCAAGGAAAGGACTCTCCTTGAATATCAAGAAAACAGTAACAATGGCAATATCAAAGAAAATTGTGACACCAAAATGTGACATAGAAATAGAAAGGAAAATCCTTAACCAAGTGGATAATTTTAGATACCTAGGGGCATTTATAACATCAGATGGAAGATGTACAACAGAGATTAGGAGCAGAATAGGGCAGGCAAAAGCCGCATTTCAGAAAATGAAGAGTATCTTATGCAATAAGTCACTATCACTGAATGTAAGAAAGAGAGTGCTGAAATGCTATGTAGAACCAGTTTTGCTGTATGGCAGTGAATCTTGGAATGTAAATGAACAAATTAAGAAGAAACTAGAAGCAACAGAGATGTGGTTCCTGAGACGAATGTTGCAGATTCCTTGGACTGCCAGAGTAACTAACGACGACTGCCTGAAACAGGTTAATGAAACTAGAAGATTATATACAACAATAAGACAGAGAAAAACAGCTTTCTTCGGTCACGTGATGAGAAGAGAGGCATTGGAGAACATCCTGACAACTGGAAAGATCGAGGGGAAGAGAGACAGAGGCAGACCAAGAGAAATGATGCTGGATGGATTGAGACGGTGGCATGGAGGAATATCAGCAGCAGAGTTGATCCAGAAAACCAAAGACCGAGAGCCATGAACGCCTACGCCAGCCGGCACGGCACTTGATGATGATGATTTACAGTACATCGCTGTCAACACCAGCATGTTACTGCTGTTGTTGATGTCTGGGCAAGTTTTACGTTCAGTAGTTTGTCATTGATTTCTGAACGACCGGCTCTAATACCAACACTCTAAAACCCCAGCACGATGTGGTCTGTGTTAAATCGGTCACCGCTGGCAAGCCTTTAGGTCACGGAGACGGTGGTATATATATATATATCCACGAGTTAACTTACGTCTTTAAAAAAAAGTCTCCTTACCTCCGCAAAAATAATAATTTGAAAAGCTGAGACGTGTAGATTCGTAAACAATGCAGGGATCTCGGTAATCGGTTTCTGTTTTAATGCAATCTTGAAATAATCGGGAAATTTAACATGATGAGTACTCTAAACCTCATTAAAACGGAGAAGCAATAACAAAAAAACGTAAGTTACCGCAAATAAAATCTCTGGTAAAATACGGCAACCTAAATCATAGAGGCTAGGTAGAAGGAAAAGAACCGTATATTTTGGAGGGGAAACAATATCAAGTAATCGGTTCTTGTATTAACGCGATCTTGAATTAATCGGGGAATTTAACGTCACGAGTACGCTTAATATCCCGATCATGTTTTGTGTGGTCCTGAAGCCAATTTTACAATGTCTTCATTCCCCCCCTGGAAACCCTCAAATTCCCCCCTGGGGGGGAATTCCCCACCGGTTGAGAACCACTGCTATAGGCGATATTAACGCGTAGTGTTGCTCTGTGTCGACCAAAATATGGACCTGTGACCGGACATAGCACTAGGATTCCATAGTTTCTATTATCGCTATGTCAATATCTAGTCAACATTCATGATAAATGTTTGCCAGTTTTAGTAGTCCACCAAAGCTAACGATGAACACATAAATGCTAATGGTTATTGACTCTCGCTAATAAAACACAATTAGTGCTTGAAGTATTTTTGTTGTTGTTTGCATTATATATATATTTATTAGGTCATGGTATGACGAGATATGGTCACCAGTACTTTCCATTCCTATGTTCCCATCAAAACAATTTAAAGAATATTGTACAGAAATAACTGGTACACATTTGATGAAGCCGTGTTCAGTCTGGAGTGGTGCTGGTAGGAAGAATGCCACCACTACAGCAGAGTAAGCTCGGTTCACTGTCTCGTTTAGCAAGCCCACTAGTTCACGAGCAAAGGTAATACACACAAAAGACCGACCTTAAAGCTGTCATCATTATCATCATCAGTAACAGCAACATTACCACCATCGCAGTCGACACCACCACCACCACCACCACCACCACCACCACCACCAACACTACCACCACCACCACCATCATCAGTTGCAACAACACCACCACCACCACAGCCGCCACTACCACCACCATTATTAGTAGCAGTAACACCACTACCATCGAAGTCGCCGCTACCACCACCACCACCACCATCACCAGACAAAAGAACTAAATACTGCAACAATTACCAGTATTAAAAAAAAACAAAAAAGATTCTGCTAAAAATAAAACAGTGCTCATAAGAGACTTCAAACAAGCAATCATAGCAGTAAATAGTAAAAACTGAAATAGACAGCCTATCAGAAGCTCTATATTATATCAGCAATACGTTTACATCAGTAAAAATGCATTGGTCCCAGGGCAATCTATTTTAATTAGAAGCGAGACAGAAATGTCAAGGAAGGAGGAAGAATATTAAAACACGAGTGTACGGAAGTTTGCAGAGATAACATCAGTAATAGCAAATAACGTTAACGAGAAATGGCTATGAACCACACAGAAGCGGTCATAAAGGAAACATATTACTGGCCGCTAGGAGGGGTCCACTGATAACCTTCAGATGGAGACTCACCATTGCAGAATCAGAAACCACCTGTTCCATAAAATGAAAGTCAGACTAGCCAAGTGGATAGAGCAAACAAACAGTGGGCCATGTGCCACTGCCAGCTTCATGATAGGAACAGCAGCCATACGTCCATCCACAGCCCACGTGTCGGTACAACTATACGACAATGAAAAAAATTCGAGTCTGCAATCTTTATAAGAAAAACCGGTGTGATTATGTGAGTGAAAGAAGAAGAAGAAGAAGAAGAAGAAGAAGACGAAGAAGAAGAAGAAAAAGAAGAAGAAGAAGAAGAAGAAGAAGAAGAAGAAGAAGAAGAAGAAGAAGAAGAAGAAGAAGAAGAAGGGGTCAGCTAAGAAGCTATCATGATTGCATTTTTATATACTCTAAAGAAGCATTTTCTTAATTTGGTTTGTAGTACATGGTTCCGCCGCCCAGCTACTGAGTTGAGTGCTTGGTGCGACACATTGAAGTGTGGATTTCATGTGGAAAGCTTTGTCTATCTGCGGTGGTTTGTGTTGTGTACCACATTTTTTCCCCCGCGTTTCCATCCTGTTTGAGGATATTGCGGTCAACACCAGCATCTCTCAGCTGTATGTTGATTCCTAGGCTAGATTACGCTCATCAGCACGCCACGACTTTCTGAGCGACCGGCTCCATACTCTCATAAGTCACTGGCACGACTCGAACCACTTCTAATTCTCGTGCGCTCACGTCGACCACGAGAGTATTCGGGGTTAACGGAGAAAGCTGCTAACCCCTCGGCCAGGCAGCCGGCGTTGTGTACCACATGTTTAGAGAAATTATTGTCGAACTAGTTGGTTTGCCTTAAACAGTTTTGCGTGTGCAGCATTCTGGTTTTCTAGTGACTACTGCTTCCATCGAAGATAGTTCTAGTGTCAGACTGTTGTGTTGTCATTCTCTTACTTGCCTTATCCATGCATGCGTGTGCGTGTGCTGTTGGTATTGCTGGACTGCTGTCTGTGTTACTTTCCACACTAGACAGTGAGGGGCATTTTGTGTAGTTTTTCGCTGACACTGAAACCGAGCAATTATGGGTTATACAGAGGGAGATGCAACCCCCTCACCTCCCCCAGGCCAGCCAGCTATCTAGCTAGCCAGCTAACTAGTTAGACGGACAGCTAGCTAACTATACTCAAAAGAAATGCTATGTCTTTCCCATTCTACGTTGGTATTGTCATCAACAGTTGGCAGTTGATTGCACAGAGATAAGGATCGGTTGCCTAGAGACAAGAAACATTGAAACTACGATAGTTAAAAACATTATCTCTCTCCTTTCCAGAATATGCCAGCCTCTTTGATTCCGATTTCTAAAACGTTTTTTTAAACGTTTGTGAACTTAAACGAACATTTGTTGACGCGTAAATATTCTATTGAGTCACATAACAAATCTCAGACTACACCATTCGCTCCAAATGCATTTTCGTCAGTTGCCTACAATCTGTCGTTCTCACTTCGTCTACTAAGTGTTACATTGTGTGGTACTTATTGGAGACTGGCTAAACACTGAGCCTTAATTTCTGGATTTCTCACATATTCTACAATGTATTGATTTCTGTATTTATGAGATGTGATTTTTTTTTAAAAACGCCACGGGGTAAGCACGACGGGAGGCTTCGGATCGTCAGATGTGTTCTCCCTTCAAGGAATGTTTCGCCCTTTATCTTCCCGACACTCTTTAGGCCTATCCGGGTAGTGACTTCAGATGTCTTTCTCCAGCCGTGCTATCGTGCCATGTTTCTAGACGTTCTGTTTGAGTACGTTCGACACACACACACACACACACACACACACACACACACACACACACACACACACACACACACAGCACGCACGCACGCATGCACGCACGCACGCACGCACTGCACGCACGCACGCACGCACGCACATCTATGATATCATTGTACTGCTGGAACACCCATAATATAAACTGATTAATGCATTCACTGTCGTTCCCTGCCGTGCTGGTTCTAAAGATGTTACTTTAGTAATTGGCATTGATGATATCCGATGCTAGCATTAACGTTGCCTTCATTCGTCAAATGTGTGCCTAGTAAAGTCACACATGTTGCAAGAGTTAGTCATCAAGTAAGTCATACAATTATATGTAAAAAGAAGAGACTATCTGACATGCGATCTTGAAAACCATTTATTATTGTGCTGTCATCTCTCCTTATTTCTCAGCTTAATATCAGCCAACTGTGATGCCATGGTTATCATCAGTTTCCGAATACCTGCACTAAATAAGTCTTTGGACTGCTGCCTTAGCCACGTTCGCAGCTCACGCTGAACGTCTTCGCTGAACGTCTTCTTCTTCAGTAAATCGTTTGTGTATCGTCTTTCGCGATACCCCCCCCCCCCCCCCCTTTTCCACCCCATCGCAACCTCCCACAGCAACTCCTCAACAGCACGCTATTCTCCAGTGGTGCAATCTTCCAGTATGTCCGACATGTTCAACATCACGCGCGCGAGAAACTATGCGTGCGCGCATGCGGACAATATCGTCTGTCATACATAGACATAAGATGTACACTTATAACAACATATTCAAGTCAACGAGCTCAGCAGTCGCAGACTTCATACAAGTAAGTAAACTAGGGCGCCATTTTATATGCATGAAACCTGTGGTATTAGTGCTAGCCCCCTATCTGTATAGACGAACCGGCTCTCGATGGCTGACCTTGTCAGTATCAGCCTGGCCGTCTGATGGCTGACCTTGTCAGTATCAGCCTGGCCGTCTGATGGCTGACCTTGTCAGTATCAGCCTGGCCGTCTGCTATGGCCACGTCATAGGAGAAATAAGTGTCAAATAGAAGCAGAGCCATAATATCAGGGGGGGGGGGGGGGGGGGAGGAGGGGGGTGTATTATAACTGAAGAATCGCCACTGCTTTTTACAACAATGGAAAAGAAAAAAAAAACATGAGAACCATCAAATGACTTATTAGCATTGATAACCCGGGGATATAGGTCACCATCATCTCCTGTCCTGCCTGGTTATGATGGATTCATACTTGCCTCAAGTTGCCCATCCCTTGATATTGTCTACCCTCGTTTAACAGTGTCACCCTCTTGCACATTTGCCTTTCACTTTTGTCCCCAGAGCACACTTTAACAATGCTGCAAGAACTGTGCTCATTTATGTGGCCGACGTAGCGGCTATGTTAGCGTAGTTGATATGGAGCAACATTGATTATGTCATGAGCGCTGTCGGAGGCCTTGCGTTCGTCGTCTCGCTAAGTGAGGAACATCTTGTCAAAAATCATTCGTAGATGTAGGTATACAAATTGTGATGGATCTATAACATCATTCGTACATCCATCCATCCATCCATGCATCCATCCATCCATCCATGCATCCATCCATCCATCCATCCATCCATCCATCCATCCGTCCGTCCGTCCATCCATCCATCCATCCATCCATCCATCCATCCATCATGTGCCATACCGGTAAGCGTGCGCGGTCATGTTCTGCCATCTCACTCGATCATCAGAGTCGTGGATCAGCTCCGTGTTCCTGTCTCAACCATGCCATGTGGCCAAGCCATCCAGGTATTTACTTCTCGGACTTCCCCTTGGTCTCTTCCCTTCGATCTTGCCAATTGTCACCAAGTTCTCCAATTCATTTCTTCTCATAACATGCCCAAAAAATTTTGACTGTCTACGTCTAAAGTCTCTAATCAGTTTACGATCTTCATTTGTTTCTTGAAGGACTTGTTCATTGGGTTTTTCTGTCTGTCCATGGTATTCTTTGCATTTCCCTCAGAAACCACATTTCCACAGCCATCATTCATACATGCAGGTCTACACATTGTGATGGATCTATCACATCATTCGTACATGCAGGTCTACAAATTGTGATGGATCTGTCACATCACAGATCCATAGCAGATTACTGCTTCGGGACGTGTTTTTAATGTGACCGAAATACGTTTGTGTGACTTGAGGAAAAAACATACTCACCAACAACAAGCTGTGGTATGGCGCTGAACATAACATGTACAGTTGTATACATATGGCACCCGGTGACAATTCAATATTGATGGTATGATTATAGTTGTTGTTGTGCTTTATCTAACATTTGACATATACATTCTCGCATATAGTCAACACATACACTGTTAGCACATCCATATAACAGAACCATGTTGTGTCAGAAGGTATACTTAAAGCTGATAAATAGCGAGTAAAGTCAGCGAATGTTTCAACAAGAAACATTGTGTCATGTTAGACACTTCTCTACACACGTTTTGTTTGTTTATTCGTGGCAACAAGAATCTAAGTTGCCACAATTCATAATGCAAACAAGTCGAACAAATGCATTCTGGGTCTTTTCTAAAACGGGGTTCTGTCACCCTTTCTAGATTTTATAGTCAACACGTTGCTATCGTGTAGACTGTCCGAGAAAGTACACTTCGAAAATGTTGCAGGGAGATTTCTAGTCATGTTCTGACATTTATGAACTATTGTTTACTTGTACAATAAACTAAGCCTGTCTCTACCAATGGAGTTCTAGACTTTCTTGTAATGTTTCAGTTATCTATCTAGTTTATTATTTTCTAGTGCAGTTAGGAGTATAATGCTAACATAATAAAACAAACACAGAAGTCTTACAAACAGCTGGGATTGAAGAAAACGTGATAATGGGTTCACAATTAGACAGTTAAAGTGTATTGGGCATATATAGAGTACAGGTCCTTGCTAATAGATGTACGAGATGGATGTGTAGCGAGAAGCAGGCGAAAGGAAGACAACATTACATGTCAGTAGACGTCAGGTGATGGACTGGGAGAAGCCTGTTTGGGAGCAGAGTAAAGGCGCAGTACAGGGAGTGTTATAAGACTAGTGAACGCCGGATTTCCACGCGAAGAGCAGATTAGAAATACACTCATAGGTATTGATCGACAGCGATGGAAGTAGACTCCTGTGGGTCGTCGCTAAAAGCTACGGAGTTCGTGCTTTGTGCGACGCTTTCCGTGCTGCGGAAAGAGACCGAGCCATATGGGATCAAACCCGGTGCAATGAAGTCCACTCTGTCCACTTTTAAGCCACTTTTTATTTAACATGTGCACCGTGTTTTGAAAACAATCAAACATACAGAACGAATGAATGACAACAGTGGCAAGAAACTGAACGGGGTTGTAATCACCATAAAGTCGACAAGCCAGAATTAGCTCCAGACAGATCATTCAACAATATCCAGTTTCTCGCCGGTTTCTCGAGAATAGTTCAGAAGCGAGATACTATAGCGGAAGGCCAGGGGCTACAATGTTTGTCTGCTGTCTCAGTAAAAGATGGATCGTTGCTAAATAGGAAATAAATGTAAGCCAGGTGAGAAATTGCATCATGCAGTCACTTGCGCAAGGAAATACGCTTGAATAATGCAAAAATATATCAGGGGGTTTAGGGTAAGGGGAGGGAATGAGGCGTGTTGCCTGTACCTTATGTCATAAGCACCGCTTTACAATGGTGCTCCCCAGCTCTTCAAACCTGGCCCCCCATTCACGACCAGGCCATTGACAAGTGGGTGTCCAGGTATCGAGCAAAGGTAGTCACATAACAGGTGCTGCCGTTGAGGCGTGGAGCGTTAAACATTCATCTATTCTATAACACTGTAAACTCAGGTGGGTGGCCATTTCCCTTCCTCGAGGTCGCTGGCCTTTACTTCCCAGATAATTCCCAAACAAGTCAGATACAGTCCCCCCCCCCCCCCCCCCCCCCCCCTCCAAAGCCACAGACATTTCTCAAACAAGCCACAGACAATTGCCAAATCATTGTTAAAATTATCTGGCACCTAGTTATGAGACTGGTTAGCAAAAACATAGTTGCCATTGCTGGGGTTGAACCCGAAGTGCCCCTCTGCTGTGTGTCCACCGTGACGAGGTAGAGGGGCTTGTGCGTCCCAATGACCCCAAGAGCTATGCCGACGGTAGCACAGCTACTGGTAGGGCCACCCATGTCGGACAGGTCAAGGGAGAGGGACCAGACGAAGAGACACACAAACCTGCTGTCTTGTAGGTAGACTGGGGACAGTCAAAGGCTAGGGAAAGCACCCCGAATACATGCTTGTCGAAATCGGATGTACTGAGCCACAGGCTTGACAAAGCAGTGCAACGTAAAACCTGCTGCCTTGTAGGTAGACTGGAGACAGTCAAAGGCTAGGGAAAGCATCCCGAATAAATGCTTGTCGAAATCGGATGTACTGAGCCACAGGCTTGACAAAGCAGTGCAACGTAACTTAATTCATGATGCCACAAATCAAAATTAATCGTTATGGTGCTAATCCCGTGAAGTCCCATCAGGCGGTGATAGTTCCGGGCCCCCTGCCTCGAGGGGGTCCACCCATGACTACTGGTAGTCACCTCCTGTGATGTGGAGTCAAGGCACAGAGGAGTAGGTTAAGAGCTATTGACCAAATACCACGGACACTCAACATACTACAGTGGAATGCCGAAGGAGTTTACAAGAAGAAAGACTCCCTAACACAGCGTCTCCATAAAGATAGAATAGATGTGGCATGCATTCAAGAGACACACCTCAACGCCAATCACAAATTCTCAGTCAGAGGATATCAGGCCACACGTTTCGACCGCGAAGGACACAAAGGAGGGGTTCTAATACTTACACGAAATACAATACCTTGCAGCGAAGTATCTGTGATCTCTGACAACCAAACGGAAATTATAGGTGTTGATATATTGATAAAGGACGTGAAAATAAGAATCTACAATCTGTATAGCCCAGCAGATAAGGACCTTACACTCTCAAACATGAAAATAACTGACACAAACTGCATTATTGTCGGAGACTTTAATAGCCGTTCAGAAAGATGGGGATACCCAGATACTGACAAAAGAGGAGATGAATTGGAGGACTGGGAAATAGACTCAAATCTCCATCTACTCAACAAAGCGGATGACACACCGAGCTTCTACTCCAGAAGATGGCTTACCACTTCTACTCCAGACTTAGCTTTCTGCACAGGAGACATCCTCCACAAAATCAATCGCCATGTGCTGGACCAATTAGCAGGTAGTGACCACAGACCAATCAAGCTTGTAATGAATATGGAGTATGTTCCACAGGAGCAAAAGCCCTTGCCCCGCTGGAATTACAACGAGCAGGACTGGGACAGATTTGCCATACTAACAGACAAATATTGTGAAAACATAAATACACGATATGGCAACATAAAGCAAATGGTGGAAAGTCTAAACAGAGCGATAATACAGGCAGCCACTGAGTCCATTCCAAGAGGAGCGAGGAAAAATTACAAACCATACTGGACTGAAGAACTACAAAGTTTGGAGGACAAAGTTGAAGATGCCAGGAAGACAGCAGAGAGAGAACAAACAATTGAAGCAAACATCTCTCTCAAAGCCATCTCAGCAAAATATAAAAGAACAGTAAATCAAACAACAAGAGATTGTTGGAGGGAAAAAACTGAAAACCTGAATTTTGACAGGGATGAAAACAAACTATGGAAACTAGTGAAAGCCATGAACAATGAAGGACCTAGAAACAAACAAATAACACTTAAACAAGGAAATGCCTTGCTTACAGGAAAAAAGGCTGCAAATGCACTAATGGAACACTATGCAAATGCAAACCACATTGATATTACAACCGAACAGAAGAAAGCAATCAAAGACAAACAGATACATCATAGAAATACAGAGACAGCAGCAGAATATATGATGGCAAATCTAACAATGGAAGAAATGGAACAGGCAATGAATACCCTAAAAAGAAGAAATCACCAGGAAAGGATGGAATCACAAATGAAATGCTAATAGGACTAGGCACCAAGGCAAAGAAGAAACTACTAGCAGTCCTAAATAACAGCTGGAAGAGAGGAATAGTCCCACAGGCATGGAAGGAAGCTATACTAATACCAGTCCCAAAGAAAGGAAAAGACCTGGAAGAACCAAATGGCTATCGACCTATCAGTCTACTTAGCTGTGTAGGAAAATTAATGGAACGCATTATCAATGGCAGGCTAACATGGCATCTAGAAGAAAACAAACTCTTAACACCACACCAAGCAGGATTCAGAAAGTACAGATTCACTGAAGATCAAATAACCTATATAGCTCAGGAAACAGAGGATGCCTTCCAAGAGAAAAAGCACACACTAGCAGTCTGGATAGATTTAGAAAAAGCATTTGATAAAGTATGGAAGGAAGGACTGAAAGTAAAACTGCAAAAAATGCATGTTTGTGGGAAAATGTATAAATGGATCAGCCACTACCTTGAGAACAGAACTGCCAGGACAAAAGTACAAGGACAAACAAGCAAAATGATGCTGTTGGAGCAAGGTGTCCCCCAAGGAGGAGTTCTTTCACCAACATTATTCCTAGCATATATAAATGACATCACGGAAAATTTTCCAGCCAGAGTACACACATCCTCCTTTGCAGATGACCTAGCCATATGGACATCTGAAGAATATATTAGTACAGCTAACAGCAGAATTCAGCAAGCCTTATTAACGCTAGAGGACTGGTCAAAATCATGGCTAGTGAAGATAAGTGAGGAGAAAACAACATGCACAGTGTTCTCCCTCTCAAATAAAACTCAGCAACCTAAGCTGGTATTGAATGGAAAAATATTGCGCCATGAAGAAAATCCAAACTATCTAGGAGTCACCTTTGATCGTCGCCTGACATGGAAGACACAGGTTGAGAAAAATCGAACAAGAGCAAGGCAGAGAATGGCAATCATGAAAAAGCTTGCTGGTACAACGTGGGGAGCAGATGAGAAAGTTCTCAAGAAGTTATATACTGGACGGGTGAGGCCAGTACTAGAATATGGCATTGCAGCTTGGGCAACAGCAGCTAAGTCAAACTTTAACAAAATAAGTAGAGTCCAAAACCAAGGAATGCGAATCATAACTGGAAGCCTGAAGACAACGCCTATTAATGAACTAGAAAAGATCACTTGTTTACAACCAATGCAGGACAGAAGAGATAGCAGAGCCCAGCAACAAGCAGAAAAATTTAGAAGATTGACAGACCACCCTATGTATAACAGGTTTAATGGTTTTGGAAAAGGAAGACTGAAGCGTAGCAACTTTGTAGAAATTGCAAAACGAAAGATTAGGGCAGATCCCATACTTAACATATCAACAGTCAAGACCATTTACAATGCACACAACTTCCCAGCTTGGAGACAGCAGCAACTGCCTGAGATGATAGAAAACATTCCTGGTATTGAGAAAAAGAACACTCAGAATGAAACCGAAAGAAGAAAAATAACCCTCAACTACATAAAAGAACATTACCCAAGCAGCAATTGGACCCATGCATATACAGATGGATCAGCCAAAGATTCAATTAAAAATGGAGGAGGAGGAATTCTCCTTAATTTAAAAAATGGAGCGATAAAAACACAGTCAATGGCAACTGGACAATTTTCAAGTAACTTCAAAGCGGAGGTAGAGGCTTTGAAAACTGCAGCAGAAATGCTCTTGATGGAGGAAAATAAAGAGAAGCAAATAGCTATCTTCACAGATGCAAAGTCAGCTGTCTCAATACTGAAGAGCAAAAACAGCACAGAACTAGCTGACCTAAGAGCAGCACTCCATGGTCTATGCCAGAAATCCAAAAAAGTTGTAATACAGTGGATCCCATCACATTGCAGTATACCTGGAAATGAAGAGGCTGACAGACTAGCAAAAGAGGGTGGACGATTACAACAGTCTGACATAGACATAACCTATAATGAGGCAAAAAGGTTTATAAAAAGCACTTATAGAACCAAATGGGAATCAGAGCATCCAGGCCACCAGAAGGATGATGCATATTACAAACTCGACCGAAGAGAACAAGTAGCAATCTTCAGACTCCGCACAGGACATAACAGGCTGAAACACCACTTGTTCAATAAACTAAAGATAGGAGATACCGATGAATGTAATTGTGGAACTGGTAAAATGACAGCTAAACATTTGCTGCAGGAGTGCCCAATATATGCAGAACAGAGAAAGATGTTTTGGCCCACGCCTGCTTCGTTTGAGGACAAGCTCTATGGAGATATCAACAAGCTCAAGTTGACTACAGCTTACTTTAACTACATTCAGGTTGACATCTAAAGGTGCATGAAGATGTATTTAGACTGCCACACTTCATACCACAGGTATGTCGGCGTCCCAGAGGCATGAAATGGAATATTGCTTGGATAGCACATCCATTACGTGGAAAGTCCAAATCAAAAGCTCACTGGGTGGGCTTCGTAAATGGTGGAAAAAGTGTCCTAGTGACACGAAATGGAATATTGCTTGGATAGCAAATCCATTACGTGAAAAGTCCGAATCGAAAGCACACTGTGTGGGCTTCATAAAAGGTGGAAAAAGTGTCCTAGTGGCACGAAATGGAATATTGCTTGGATAGCAAATCCATTATGTGGAAAGTCTTAATCGAAAGCTCACTGTGTGGATGTCATCTGCAGACTGCATTCTTCTGGTTTCCAGAGGATCAGCCTGTGGTGAACGGAAGGCCAAAAATACGGAAGTGAGGCTAAGCAGCCATGTGCAGGACGTGACGATTCCTTGGGTGAGCCCAGTACCAGAGCGCTGTGTGATGGCTCTGCAAGTATGGAAGCCTCCTTGGATGGCGGGGAATGCCCATGGTCTGCCCCTGCCTTCCCTTGAGGGTTGACCAGGATGTCTTTGGCTGTTCTATATGGGCCAGCTAGGATGGGGGATAACACCACAACAGTGAGATTCAAACGTCCTAAGAAACCACCGGGAAGGTTAACCCGGTCAACAAATGCCCGCAGAAGTCGGATGTGTCGGCCTAACGGCGCAAGAACGCAGCTCTGCTGTAAACAGGCACAACGCAGTCACATCCAGAAGAAAATCCGGATGAACGAAGAAGAAGAACCCGAAGTGCAACGAAAGTTGATCAGACAGTCATTTCTTTACCCCACTTTATTCATTCAACCGGTATCTTTAACTCCTCCCTGATCAGACAATAATTTAACCTTCTCCATTCTGCCTGGTAATTCAACTCCGTCTATATAATAATAATAATAACACTGGGCCGTGAGTGCAGAGAATGGGCAGCGGGCCGCACTGAGTTTGAAGTGCAACAACTGATCCAGAGCAACACACATCAAGGTGACATAGTCATCTACATCGATGGGTCAGTGGTGAGAAACAGACGTAGTGGCTGGGGCTTTATTGCAAAGGCTAATGGGCGAGTCTTGAAAAAGGAGAGTCTGGCATATGAGACTACGACCTCCAGCATGAGAATGGAGGTGGAGGCAGTAACAGCGGCATTCCGGTGGCTAGAGGAGACCACTGCAACACACGTTGTGTTCATTACGGATTCAAAGAGTATGCGTTGTAAGGTGGAGAAAGGAATGTTTCGTGTGGAATGGCTCTCGTCGCTTCAGAGGTCACAGATTGTGAGAATTGTATGGATATTTTGCCCTAGGCCATGTGGGTGTACGGGGGAATGAACAGGCTGATAGGCTAGCAGGGAAGACACCTCTTGGTGGAATTTTGTCTATGGACAAGGGGGAGGTGGTCGAGCGCTTGTGGGACCAGGTGGAGAAGGCGGAGGGCCAGAATGAGAACCACATGTGGAAAGAATGAGATTGCGAGGGATCGGAAGGGTTCTGGAAGAATCTCAAAACTGAAAGGGTCGACCAGGAGAACTTTTAATCAGATAGCGGTGGGAACGATTAGTAGTATGACTCTTCGCTGGCTGTTGAACGAGGGGACGAAGCACGTATGGGAATGTCCTGAGTCCAGTGATGTCGGTTCTTAAATCAACTCAACTCAACTCCCCTTGATCAGACAGTACTTTAATGCAACATTAATCAGCGACTGACAGAGTTAAAGCTAGGCAGTTTTAAAATGCAAGGCCGTGTTCATTTCAATTGTACAGCTGTAAATATTTATTATTATTTCGCTGTAAGCCGCAGGCATGCGTTTATTTTATGTAATGGGTACCCCACACATGAATCCGACTGTCTTGAATGTATAACAAAAACCAAAATGGCCGTAACGAAGCGTGCAGACACATAATCTTTTCCGAGTTTAACGTTGCTGAGAAAATGTGAACATAATTAACAATGGCAGTGGAATGCAGTGAGTTGCACAGCATTAACCAGCTTAGCGGAACAAAACGAACATCATTGTAAGTCTGCCTGCTGTGTTCACGGCATCAGTGACGCCGAGTTAAGACTAATGTAGCATGCAACCGGAAGTTACTACTGGCACTTTTGTCATTCTGGCGAAGATGGTATCCAGTGACGTATGAACAGAAAAAAAAAATGTCTATCATAATAGATGTGTATAAGCGGATGTTTCTAGTCAAAAGTTGGTTAAAGTTAAACCGGAACTGGAAACTGGGTCTGCATCGCAGGTGGGGTATTGGTGCACGATAAGGAAGATGTGGTCCCGAGTCTTGTGATGTCGGTTCTTGACTCGACCCAACTCACTTTAACACTGACAGCTTGAACGTTTTACAGGCGTGCTCCATTCTACTCGTGGTCCTGAAGTGGAGACAGTAACAGTTCAGTAAACTAAGGTTGATATAATAATTAGACAAGGGAAGTTAAAAATTAATGTCAACTGGATTTGTCTCTGTCTGTCTGTCCCATTCCATCCAATCCCGTGTCTCTCTCTCTCTCTCTCTCTCTCTCTCTCTCTCTCTCTCTCTCTCTGTCTCTCTCTCTCGTTTTCTCTCTCTCTCTCGCTTTCTTTTTCTCGCACTCCATCTCGTTCTCTCTCGCTCTCTCTCTCCCTATCTCTCATGCGCTCTCTCTCTCGCTCTCTCTCTCTCGCGCTGCTTCTCACACTTTCTTTCTCTCTTTCTCTCTCTCGTTCTTTCTCTCTCTCTCGTGCTTTCTCTCGTTCTTTTGGAATCTCTCTCTGTCTCTCTCTGTCGTTCTCTCTCTTGCACTGTCTCTCGAAGACGCTAACGTGAGTAGAAATGCTTTGAAATGGCTGCTGCATCGGAGGACTAGCACCAATGGGAAAACCCAATGTGCCGGGATGTCGACGGTGCCATGCCGGCAGTGTGTGATCAAACTAAAGTCCACGTTCTCGACGGTGCCATGCCGCAGTGTGTGATCAAACTAAAGTCCATGTTCTGCCGGATCTTCCCCAGTGCAGCCAGATCAGAAGGCAATACTGGCCCAGTGAAACGACACCGCATTCAAAACTGTATTGAACAACCATGAAGCTCCTAACAACTGTTCACTACACTCGAGAACTTGTCTGTCGGAGTAACAATGAGAGAATGAAAGCAAGAAGAAGAAGACATAACCAGTGCGTTTATTTTGGAATATAATAAGGTCAGTCACTTGTGCGAAAAAAGGGGTAAGCGGGTAAAAAACCTCGACAGGTCTAGCAAACCGGTAGGGAATTTATTTGATCATAGAATATATATGCTTATGAATCAGGGAGGAAATTGTAGGAAAAGTGCCTATTCACTGGCGCTGGAACTGTAAAAACCTATCCCCACGGAGCCTAACAGTATAAGTGTAAGACAACAAAAACAACAACAACAACAACAACAACAATGTATCATCCATACTCTGAAGACGTGTCCACCTTTAATGTCATGTGCATCATGTGCTTCTGGTGTCCTGTCCGACCAACTTGCTGATAGTTCACACACAATCTGGAACCTCCAGAACTCTGCAGTAACAGATGTAACACTTAAAGGACGGCCACAGTTTAGCATGCATGACTAACGTACATGATGTATGCATCTATTGTTAGTGGTGTATCGCTTCACGGAGGGATAATGGGCGCTGTGAAACAATGTTAATTACTAGTCTGGACAATATTTGACTTGTATTAAAAAAAGTGCAATCTGTTAACTGAGATATGATACAGTGAAAATGTCCGTTGTCGTTTTCTTCAATCTCAGAACTGTTTAAGTCCGAGTGTCCGTGTCCACGTCTGCAACATAATACAAGATATGCCTGGGTTGGTTATTTGTGCGTAATCCGTCCATGGTTCTATAAGTCGGGTTATTACTGACATACCTGTCTGTTCAATCACCAGCCGGGTTTTTACTGACATATCTGTCTGTTCAATCACCAGCCGGGTTTTTACTGACATATCTGTCTGTTCAATCACCAGCCGGGTTTTTACTGACATATCTGTCTGTTCAATCACCAGCCGGGTTTTTACTGACATATCTGTCTGTTCAATCACCAGCGGGTTTTAACTGACATATCTGTCTGTTCAATCACAGCCGGGTTTTTTACTGACATATCTGTCTGTTCAATCACCAGCCGGGTTTTTACTGACATACTGTCTGTTCAATAGCCGGGTTTTACTGACATATCTGTCTGTTCAATCACCAGCCGGGTTTTTACTGACATATCTGTCTGTTCAATCACCAGCCGGGTTTTTACTGACATATCTGTCTGTTCAATCACCAGCCGGGTTCTTACTGACATATCTGTCTGTTCAATCACCAGCCGGGTTTTTACTGACATATCTGTCTGTTCAATCACCAGCCGGGTTTTTACTGACATATCTGTCTGTTCAATCACCAGCCGGGTTCTTACTGACATATCTGTCTGTTCAATCACCAGCCGGGTTTTTACTGACATATCTGTCTGTTCAATCACCAGCCGGGTTTTTACTGACATATCTGTCTGTTCAATCACCAGCCGGGTTTTTCTATCTACCTTCCCGGTTACCTGCCTCTGTAGATAGGCCAGAAGTTTCATCTACCTACTGACCTAGATGACTGTCTGCCGGTCGGCCGGCCTTTTTGCTACCTACCAAGCTACCTAACATCTATCTGCCTGCTTGCCTGTCTATCTGTTTGTCTATTTCCTGTCTGTCTGCATGCCTGCCTGCTTGTCTGCCTGCCTGAATACCTGCTTACCAACCTACCTACGTAGCTAACTGCCCACCGACCAGCCCACCTACCTACCTACCTACCTACCTACCTACCTGTCTGTCTGTCTGTCTGTCTGTCTGTCTGCCCCATTCCATCCAACCCATGTATTTCTCTCTCTCTCTCTCTCTCTCTCTCTCTCTCTCTCTCTCTCTCTCTCTCTCTCCTCTCTCTCTCTCTCTCTCTCTCTCTGCCTGTCTGATCTAATTTATCAACCTACCTACTTACCTATCTAGCTATTTATCCATCTGCCCGCCCGACCTCCTGCCTACATGCCTGACTATACGTCCATTGATTTAATTTAATTACTGTCTGTCTAGTAATCTGTTATTCCCCCTCCCCCTCTCCTTCCCTCTTTGTCTTTCTCTCTGCCAGTGTTATAGGCACTTTAAACCTTAGGCATCACACAATAGTAGTCAATCTGCTAACTGGAAACGTAGTCAAAGAAATGAAACCGTCCCCCATGAGAGAGATCTCTGACAGTCGCGTTGTTGCTTGTCCACACACTGCCCCTTGCAAGTGCTTTGACGCCCATAATGGCAACTAATGGCTACCCAGGGTCCAGGATCTGTGTAGAGCTTGACCGGTCGTTGAAGGCAAGGTCACCGCCATGACGAACTTAATTAAGGTTGTTCTGACACGAGCGTCTGATTGGCTCAAGCCACTTCTGGGTTGACTTGCTGTGGCTATCTCATTTGAGTCACGGGATTTCAAGAAGAGGGCGCCACCATCTGCACAGAAAGTTATTAACTGAAGTCATGCGGGTCCGTGGCCAATGAGTTAGGTTGTCTGCCTCGCGCTCCGAAGGTCGTGGGTTCGATTCCAGATTATGTCGTTCGGTTCACGAGTGATTTTCTCCGAAGACTCCCGAGGGTCATCACCGGAGCTATGGAGTTTGTGCTTTGTGTGACGCTGTCGGCGGGCCGCCCCGCGGTAAGAGATCAATCCATATGAGATAAAACTCGGTGCAATGAAGTGGATCCTTTTGTCTTTAACACCCTTTATAACTGAAGCCACTTCCTAACATACTTCCAACACTATAATGAAGAAATAGACTACATAATGAGATATTTTAAAATAAAAATAAAGATATGTTAACAATAGAAATGCTACATGTAGACAGAGAAAGAGAAAGACAAGAACTAGTCCAACAATACACAAAGAGAGCGAAAATAACAAGAACTAGTCCAACAATACACAAACAGAGCGAAAATAACAAGAACTAGTCAAACAATACACGGACAGAGCGAAAATAATAAACTAGCAAAGCAGAGTAATACAAGGCCATGCAGGAGATAAGTCTTTCTAACTGCTAATCAGTTTCAGGACTAACACTCGACAAGAGAAAGGAATATCTACATGAAAGAAATATCAGCGACAGAAATACAATAGAAAATTGCAACTAACCGACCAGTCCATTTACTCGTACAACCTTATTAAACGCTGAACAGGGTACTGTAATACTCTGGGCGAGTACTCAGCCGTAGGTACATGTCCGCGACAGTTGAGTTGGGGAGATAGAAGGCAGTGAGTAAGACAGTTGTCACATCATTCGCTAACACTGAAATTTAGTTATTATACTAAAGGAAATGACACACATATTTGAACCCTAACCGGAAGTCACACGTGATTGGCTCGTAAAGAGTCTTTCTTTTACATTTTAACTGATTATTGCCGAAGGATGATATCTGGCCAAATGTGACCTCCCATTTTGACACAAGAACGATATATCGCCATACTACGGTCATTATGTTAATGTTAATTGTTTTGTTTCATGGTATCTTCTTCACTCTCAATGCTCAGTGAACGTAAATTTACATTATAATGGTTGTTCATTTGTTTGTGTACCATGTTTTGTCTAAACCCACTTTTTGTTTGACACTGAATCTATTATGGAAACCTTCATGCCACCGTAGTCCACGACTGTTTCTGCTGATCTTCTGGCACGTCTTGTTTTGGAATTACTTTGTTAGTTGCGTTAATTCTCAGCAAAGATGGCTAACTATTCCATTAAATCTACTTACTACCAGGAAACTGGTCTAGACGCACGTGGATCCTGCGTCCAATGAACTCCCAAGAGAGATGACCAACTGATGTCTGTATAAATCCAGGGGTTGTCCAAGTTCAATATGTATGCACTATTATTCAAATATGACCACGTGATGGCTATATGATTCTCTAAGTGTCCCCACAAGAGGCATAGCAGGAAATAATAAATCACATGATGACTACTCTCCTCCTGATCCCTGGATTGTAGATCCGATGCCTAGCATTCTAGAATAATGACGAACTAAAATATGGGCACAGTTGCATGTGGTGCACGAAACAAATCCATCGACAGTTGAAAATGACAAAGAGTATGTAGAATCGGCTGCTGCTGTGGATACATTCCGGTTTAGAAACCTCCCCAAACAGAATATTTACAGTGCTAGTGGATCACCCACATTAGGATCCTGGGCGGTGTTTTAGAGTGTATACACCAAATCAAATGCGTTGAAAATGGTCCGGTAATCAAATCAATGAATCAATCAATTAATTAATGAGATACCAATATTTGTACTCGATGTGTCTGTCTGCGGGTACTTCTGAATATGTCGCTAAATCAAAACTTGTGCAATTGATACAATTATTTCTTGCCAACATTATATTACTTGTTAGGCAATCTTACAGTTACATAAACATGATGTAGGATGCAAAACGGAGGCTTCAAGAGATAGCAACATCAGTGAATGAGCAAACCTGTGGCTTTAAGTGATATATAAGTGAATGAGCAAAACCGAGGCTTCCAATGATACTTCATCAAGGAATGGTGTCCATGTTTTATTGTAACGATATCCCGGAGAATTGTCAGTTCAACGAATCTCAACGTTGTTTGTTTATGGCTCACCCAGACCTTATAAGACAGTCTTAATATACTGTCCAGAAACAAAAAACACAACTAGTCCTGCAGTGGATAACAACCCAGTATGGTATCCATGGAGATTATATGGCAAGTGATCTGACAACGACCGGGGGAAACCTGGGTCAACTCCTAGAACAAGAAAAGGAAATGAATTGGAGAAAAGAAAACGATGCTTACAGACCAGAGCATGCAGAACCGACAAGCTAGACAGAAACCACTAAATGAGGACCTCCAGACGAACAGTATGACACTGTGGACTCAGAGCATACTTTCACAGAATGGGTTTTAGAGACTGCCACTTGCAGCTGTGGAGCATGAGCCCAAACTCCGCAGCACATCCTTGAATACTACCCAGAAGTAGCAAGACAGAGAACGGACATCTGGCCCACAGAAGCATCTCTACAAGACAAATTATGAGGGATCGGTGAAGACTTCCGGGCGAGCACCCTGTTCTTGACCCACACCGGAATAGACGCATGTCAATTGTTGATTTGCCCGTGTGGTTACTGGACCCATACAGAAGCAGAGAACAATAGCACTGTGACATACCATGCATGTCGTAAGATGCGACTGAGTGGGGTTGGTTTGAGATCGGCTACACAGTCCGTTGAAATCCTTTGGTTGCAGAATTCATGCAATCAAGAACAGCTCTACAGAGGGATGGCATGAGTCGGTTGAGGGCTTATACTCCATTGGAAGATTGGAAGAAGAAGAGGAGGCTAAGAAGGAGAGGAGGAGGAAAAAGGAGAAGAGGAGGAAGAAGAAGAGGAGGAGGGAGAAGAGGAAGATGAAGGAGAGGAGGAAGAAGAATGAGAAGAAAGGTTTATTAGTGAAGAAGAAAAAGTGACGTATGATCTTATTCTGAGCCCAGTCTGCTCTGACATCACAGTCGCGGCTAGCTGGATACAAGATACTCTGCTTCTGGTTATCAATGTAGACTGTCGAGACAAAACATCGGCAATAGCGAAAAAGCGCAATTAAATATATGAAGGAATCACTGTAAAATAAATAGCGATATAGAGTTGGGCAAATAAAACGCCATTAAGACGTATTGGAGACAAAATGCTTGATCCTTCATTTCAGTGACATAATGGCGTTTTGTCTGCGCAGAGACGAGTCAACTGGTCAGTATTTCATCGTAAGCTTTTTATTTTCCCAGAGGAATCGCTGGTACATAATTTATGAGGTTGGGTCGGCCTCAGAACTGCACAGATACGAAAGCATTCAGCCATGTCAGTACTGAGGTTTAAACCCAAAGCCATTGTATTGACATGTGAGAATACTAACAATTATACTATCCTGCTTCATAATTACATTTGCTTGACAACAAAGCCTTTTGTCTGCAATCCACAAGGCAGAATAAATACAGTAATCAAGGAAAGAGTCCGTTCTCACCCCTTGAGGCGTATGGATATTTGGTGCCTTGTGGCTAAGGGCTTGCGAACGCGGTTTGTGAGCCCGTATACCCGGGTTCGAAACACGGCGATGTTGGTTTTTTCGAATAAGGTATAGGGGCCGGTCGTTCAGAAAGCAATGGCAAACCACTGAACGTAACACTTGCCTAGTACATCAACAGCAGCTGAAAATGCTGGTGTTGACTGCAACGTCCCGTAAGGGATACGCAACACAATGTGTTTTTTAATTATAAGGCCATTCGGCACTCGATGGGGTAGTTTGTCAATACTATGCCGGTCGCCTTTACTTACCGTGAGGTTTTCTGGTATAAACTGTTAGACTTTGTCGACCTGGCAGTCCAGATATGTTGAGGGATTCAAACACATGACGAACGGACCGACAGACAGCTGGGCTAGTCAATGACTTCAGTGGTTCCCGTAAGAAATATAAGAAGACTAAAACAGAAGATGATTAGGGACAGAGCTGGCTAGTGTTGTAAATACAATAAGGCTTGTGGCATGGTATGGTTGATTATCTATGCTTCTTTATGGGACAATAGTAGGCCTAAGAAGAAGAGGAACTAGGGGGAGGAAGAGAAGAAGAAGAGGAAGGAGAAGAAACAAATACATTAAAACTTGAACTGCCTAGCCCAAGCTCAATGTCTGCATGCCGAATAGATTCTAGTAATTAACCTGACAGCTGGAATGTATGTGGCTTCTCTTCCCCCCTCTCCCCACACACACACGCCTTCCACCAGCCCAAAAATTGGACATATCTTCTGGGCAGCCATTTAAAGCACGCTGAGAACCACTGATTGTGTGACCATTTGACCCGGAGATGCCCCGATAGGTTATCTTTGGTTGGCCTGACGTTATTGATCGATGACGTCACTGAAGTACCCATCTTCGGCTGTCGCACAAGCAGTTAAGTAGAAGATTTATTGTACTGAAGCTGGACAAGACCAGCCGAACCAGAAGAAAAGATACCAGTCGACCACGCCAAGACAGATCAGCCTTGTAATCTCTCTCAGCTCGGTATTGATCTGGTTCAGCAAAACAGGCGTCGCTGTCCAATGTCTAGCTATCAGTGGATGGATGTTTTACTATGTCCGCAGTTTCCTTTTTGAGTACTCCAATGTTTGTTGAACACGATCAACAAGAGAACACGGCCCCTCTTTCTTGAACGTCTGCAAGTGTTTTGTGAATTTAGAGCGCGGGATGTGTCAGTAGAACTGTTTGTCCACTCGGTGGCGCTGGACAGCATTTCCAACATGCAGAAGATTCACATCCTTGCTTCAAGGCTGTCTGGGGGAGGGGTGGGTGGGAAAGAATCCATGAAATTCGATTAATGGGGGAGTATTTTTGTGTTGTTTACATGAGATGAATACTGCAAATATCTGTTCCGTGTCGTGGAGAGCGGGTTCATTGCACTGGAAGTGTATATAAATATTCGATCCAGCAAATGAGAACGGAAGAGTTGTATACACATACTTTGTTCTCGTTCTCACTCAGATCTCCACGCTATCTCTCATAGTGGCAGTGCTTTAAGGTGCACGACATTCCCTGAGTTTTTGGCGGAAAGAAATTGGCAGAAGCCATATATGTTTACGGTCAGAGAGAGAGAGAGAGAGAGAGAGAGAGAGAGAGAGAGAGAGAGAGAGAGAGAGAGAGAGAGAGAGAGAGAGAGAGAGAGAGAGAGAGAGAGAGAGAGAGAGAGAGAATCTACCCAACGTATCTGAAACCTGGAGTGTAGATGAGGTTTCATTCTGTTGTATCCTTTTCTCAATCTAATAATTATGACCTATCTTGACTTTAAAGTTAACGGTAAGCATTGTCATTTATAAGATCCGGGTGCATACACATATTTAATGCAACATATGAACAAGTTGTATACAAATATAGAAGAATTGCATGTACATTGAAGAATTGTATGGTAAGTGAGTTCAAGACCCATATTTCTGATAGACAAATCATCAGTTGTGAGAGATGTGGTCGGTATAACAGCGGCCGTCTTCACTTCCCGAGAGACTCCCTGGCACCTATTTAAGGCTGGCTCCAGCTGGGAGGGCAGGTCCATTTACACATGCCAAGTATATCATATTAATATTATTCATGCAGAATCAACAAGTAACGGATGCAAATAGATAGTCAACACATGATTATTCTAGACAAAGACAGAAACGTGAAATAAAAAGCACGCAGAAAGAAAGAAACATGTCAGAAAATCAATGGACACGAAAGTACACAATGTGAATTTGTGCAGATTTTGTAGGATGAATATAACTCCCGTTACAGTGTATTCACCTAGAAGTGTTGTCATTATCTAGCTCCCGTTACAGTGTATTCACCTAGAAGTGTTGTCATTATCTAGCTCCCGTCACAGTGTATTCACCTAGAAGTGTTGTCATTATCTAGCTCCCGTTACAGTGTATTCACCTAGAAGTGTCATTATCTAGCTCCCGTCACAGTGTATTCACCTAGAAGTGTTGTCATTATCTAGCTCCCGTTACAGTGTATTCACCTAGAAGTGTTGTCATTATCTAGCTCCCGTCACAGTGTATTCACCTAGAAGTGTTGTCATTATCTAGCTCCCGTTACAGTGTATTCACCTAGAAGTGTTGTCATTATCTAGCTGCCGTTACAGTGTATTCACCTAGAAGTGTTGTCATTATCTAGCTCTCGTTACAGTGTATTCACCTAGAAGTGTTGTCATTATCTAGCTCCCGTTACAGTGTATTCACCTAGAAGTGTTGTCATTATCTAGCTCCCGTTACAGTGTATTCACCTAGAAGTGTTGTCATTATCTAACTCCCGTTACAGTGTATTCACCTAGAAGTGTTGTCATTATCTAGCTCCCGTTACAGTGTATTCACCTAGAAGTGTTGTCATTATCTAGCTCCCGTTACAGTGTATTCACCCAGAAGTGTTGTCATTATCTAGCTCCCGTTACAGTGTATTCACCCAGAAGTGTTGTCATTATCTAGCTCCCGTTACAGTGTATTCACCCAGAAGTGTTGTCATTATCTAACTCCCGTTACAGTGTATTCACCCAGAAGTGTTGTCATTATCTAACTCCCGTTACAGTGTATTCACCCAGAAGTGTTGTCATTATCTAGCTCCCGTTACAGTGTATTCACCCAGAAGTGTTGTCATTATCTAGCTCCCGTTACAGTGTATTCACCCAGAAGTGTTGTCATTATCTAGCTCCCGTTACAGTGTATTCACCTAGAAGTGTTGTCATTATCTAACTCCCGTTACAGTGTATTCACCTAGAAGTGTTGTCATTATCTAACTCCCGTTACAGTGTATTCACCCAGAAGTGTTGTCATTATCTAGCTCCCGTTACAGTGTATTCACCCAGAAGTGTTGTCATTATCTAGCTCCCGTTACAGTGTATTCACCCAGAAGTGTTGTCATTATCTAACTCCCGTTACAGTGTATTCACCCAGAAGTGTTGTCATTATCTAGCTCCCGTTACAGTGTATTCACCTAGAAGTGTTGTCATTATCTAGCTCTCGTTACAGTGTATTCACCTAGAAGTGTTGTCATTATCTAGCTCCCGTTACAGTGTATTCACCTAGAAGTGTTGTCATTATCTAGCTCTCGTTGCAGTGTATTCACCTAGAAGTGTTATCATTATCTAGCTCTCGTTACAGTGTATTCACCTAGAAGTGTTGTCATTATCTAGCTCCCGTTACAGTGTATTCACCTAGAAGTGTTGTCATTATCTAGCTCCCGTTACAGTGTATTCACCTAGAAGTGTTGTCATTATCTAGCTCCCGTTACAGTGTATTCACCTAGAAGTGTTGTCATTATCTAGCTCCCGTGACAGTGTATTCACCTAGAAGTGTTGTCATTATCTAACTCCCGTCACAGTGTATTCACCTAGAAGTGTTGTCATTATCTAACTCCCGTCACAGTGTATTCACCTAGAAGTGTTGTCATTATCTAACTCCCGTCACAGTGTATTCACCTAGAAGTGTTGTCATTATCTAACTCCCGTCACAGTGTATTTACCTAGAAGTGTTGTCATTATCTAGCTCCCGTTACAGTGTATTCACCCAGAAGTGTTGTCATTATCTAGCTCCCGTTACAGTGTATTCACCTAGAAGTGTTGTCATTATCTAACTCCCGTTACAGTGTATTCACCTAGAAGTGTTGTCATTATCTAACTCCCGTTACAGTGTATTCACCCAGAAGTGTTGTCATTATCTATCTCCCGTTACAGTGTATTCACCCAGAAGTGTTGTCATTATCTATCTCCCGTTACAGTGTATTCACCTAGAAGTGTTGTCATTATCTAGCTCCCGTTACAGTGTATTCACCCAGAAGTGTTGTCATTATCTAGCTCCCGTTACAGTGTATTCACCCAGAAGTGTTGTCATTATCTAGCTCCCGTTACAGTGTATTCACCTAGAAGTGTTGTCATTATCTAGCTCTCGTTACAGTGTATTCACCTAGAAGTGTTGTCATTATCTAGCTCTCGTTACAGTGTATTCACCTAGAAGTGTTGTCATTATTTAGCTCCCGTTACAGTGTATTCACCCAGAAGTGTTGTCATTATCTAGCTCCCGTTACAGTGTATTCACCTAGAAGTGTTGTCATTATCTAGCTCCCGTTACAGTGTATTCACCTAGAAGTGTTGTCATTGTCTAGCTCCCGTTACAGTGTATTCACCTAGAAGTGTTGTCATTATTTAGCCCCCGTTACAGTGTATTCACCTAGAAGTGTTGTCATTATTTAGCCCCCGTTACAGTGTATTCACCTAGAAGTGTTGTCATTATTTAGCCCCCGTTACAGTGTATTCACCTAGAAGTGTTGTCATTATTTAGCCCCCGTTACAGTGTATTCACCTAGAAGTGTTGTCATTATTTAGCCCGCGTTACAGTGTATTCACCTAGAAGTGTTGTCATTATCTAGCTCCCGTTACAGTGTATTCACCTAGAAGTGTTGTCATTATCTAGCTCCCGTTACAGTGTATTCACCTAGAAGTGTTGTCATTATCTAGCTCCCGTTACAGTGTATTCACCTAGAAGTGTTGTCATTATCTAGCTCCCGTTACAGTGTATTCACCTAGAAGTGTTGTCATTATCTAGCTCCCGTTACAGTGTATTCACCTAGAAGTGTTGTCATTATCTAGCTCCCGTTACAGTGTATTCACCTAGAAGTGTTGTCATTATCTAGCTCCCGTTACAGTGTATTCACCTAGAAATGTTGTCATTATCTAGCTCCCGTTACAGTGTATTCACCTAGAAGTGTTGTCATTATCTAGCTCCCGTTACAGTGTATTCACCTAGAAGTGTTGTCATTATCTAGCTCCCGTTACAGTGTATTCACCTAGAAGTGTTGTCATTATCTAGCTCCCGTTACAATTTATTCACCTAGAAGTGTTGTCATTACCTTCACTGAGGGGTCACATGTACTTCGATGTTCCACTAACACAACCCCCATCCCACCTATATTCCCACAAATGTATACTACTATCCTTTACAAGCCCCAATCAATACTTTAAGAATGCTAAGAATGTATTGCTCTTGTTAATGTCATCACCTGGGGATTCCTGCTGTGTTAAACTATGCAATGAACTTGTTACTGTTTCAACCCACAACGGCGTTATTTAATTCTGTTAGTGTTTAATGCATTAATGGTATTTTAATGCCAGATGCGTGCATCCGGGCAAATGAACTCATTTGTCGGGTTTGTTTATGTAAAACGAAGGTATCCCGTGTGCCCGCGAGGTCGCTGGATGTTCTTGTTCCACGGAAGACGTCCCCTGGGAAGATGTTGAAGCTGATCCATTTCTAGCGCGTTATTAACGTCACGAACTGTTTAATGTTGGCAGTCAATTGTTGATAAATACTAACAGCTGGCAGCTAACTTCATGGTTCGCTTTGATGCTACTCTCCGACCAGTTTTGCAGTTCAGTCAATGGCCATTACATTTATTTGTTTCTGCATGTCTTCTCCAATGGATATTGTGTCATCAGGTGGATATTCTGGAGTAGTATGCGCAGTCTTATTGTTCGTTGTGAATTCTAGGGAGTTAGTCACGCTTATATATGCATAGCGGGTGTGTTAGCGAAGTTGGTAGTCAACTGAAATGGTGATATTATGAATACGGTCGGGTATCGATGCCTCGGCTCGTCACCTGACAAAGTCAGGGAAAGAGCGGCCATCTATTCCTCCATACATCCAGGCCTACAACATGTGATGGGGCTACCATACCACAGGCCTACAACATGTGATGGGGCTACCATACCACAGGCCTACAACATGTGATGGCGCTATCATACCACAGGCCTACAACATGTGATGGGGCTATCATACCACAGGCCTACAACATGTGATGGGGCTACCATACCACAGGCCTACAACATGTGATGGGGCTACCATGCCACAGGCCTACAACATGTGATGGCGCTATCATACCATAGGCCAATAGCACGAAACTGCTTGGGGACCTTGTCGCCATGCATATCTCTAGCTCAGTGGGACCTTGTCGCCATGCATATCTCTAACTGAGCGGTCACTGTCGCACTTCGCTGCCATGTGTGAAGGCTTACACGGACTACTCGTGCGTAGGTTTTCTTTCCTGACAATATTGCTGTGGTGACCATCTTACTCGCGATTCCCAACTGTCGTGGAGGTTTGTAACGTGCAGAACCTCCTGTATTTGGATTTTATCCGAGGCGACTATGTGCCGATCTCACTAGCTAAGAGATCTGGATAGACTATGATATTAGAAACTAATGGTGCATATAAAACTTTCAGCCAGTCTTTTGAAATGATACATTGCAGACTGCTATGTATTAATAAGAAAACTGAGAGTCTACGAGATCTCAAGAAAGCTGGCTTGTCATCGGTATCATGGCTGGCAAATTGAAATACTTTGGCCCTATAAACGTCAAAAGGGTTTGAACAGAACAGTTTTGTACGGGGTAGTTCTTGGAAGGAGAAGCAGGGTTCGACTAACACGACAGCGGAGACAGAACCTTGACAATACATCAGTCAGAGTGCCAGCGGAGCAATCAGACTTGTGCAGAGTTATAACCACATTGAGCCGGGAGTACAGGGAGTGGCCAGCAGGGGCCACAGAAGTGGAAATCCAGCAAATAATTCAGAATAATGCTCGCTCGGGTGATGTGAACATCTACACAGATGGTTCGGTGTCAAGAGGTAGGAGAAGTGCCTGGGGGTTCGTAGTAAAAGCTAATGGTCGACGTTTTGTGCAGGAGAGCCTGGCTTATGATACCGCAACATCTAGCGTTAGAATGGAGGTGAAGGCGGTCACTGCAGCTCTCCGCTGGATGGCGAATACGATACACACACATCGTGATTGTAACCGACTCAGAAAACATGCTGAGAAAGATAAGGACAGGCATGCTTCGTGCAGAGTGGCTTGCCTCGCTTCGGAGGACACGGGTGGCAAGCATCGCTTGGATCTTTTCACCGGGGATGATGGTGTGCTGGGGAATGAACAGGCGGACAGATTAGCTGGCTCTGCAAAACTTAGTGGAATATTGATGCATGACAAGGCAAACGTGGTTGCGGCCTTGTGGGAGCACGTGCACACCTTGGAGGAGCAAATGGATCAGCATTGTCTGGCAAGAATGAGGCAGCGAGGAGTGACGAGGGCTTCTGGTCGATGCTCGACGCTTAGAGGAAAGGCGAGACGGACATATAATCAGATTGCTACTGGCGCTATTGGTGTTGGAACTCTTCGCTGGCTGCTGATGATGGGGACGGAGCGTTTATGAGAATGCCCCGAATGCTGTGATGTCGGTTTTTAAATCAATCAATCAATCTGGCATGAAGATGGCGTGGGGCAGGGCAACTGGCGGGACATTGAGAATCCCACTGACGGGTAGTGATGAGAGTGGCGTTCTGCGGGGACAGAACCTTGACAATACATCAGACATGAACATGGCGTGGGGCAGGGCAACTGGCGGGACATTGAGAATCCCACTGACGGGTAGTGATGAGAGTGGTGTTCTGCGGGGACATGGTACATGATGACGATCTTTCATTGTAATATGTAATACAGTGATTCCAGCAACAGGATGATATTGTCCTACAGGCTTTCATTTGGAAAGTAAATATTCGCTAGTTTATTAAATGTTTAGATTATTTTACAAGTGAATAACTCACTGCTTCTGTAGCAAACAACTTACAGTAGTTACTCCATACGTCATGTATATACATGTCGGATTTGTGTCCTTGTTAATGTCTAGACTGACCTACTCAATAATCCGAGTCATTCATTATCTACGCTTGTGCCATTGTGTGTTTGTTCAACATCTTTGCAATCCAATGTTGTTGTTGTTGTTGTTGTTGTTGTTGTTGTTTAACATTGAAAATGTGTTTATTTCTGTATTTATATCTTCTGGGCTATAAAGAGTTAAAGTAATAGCTTAGATGAAAAATATCTCTATTTTCAAGGTGTATGAGGCATTCTGATGTAAGACTTTAACATGGAATTTCAAAGCCTGGAATAGATTACGGTCTAATCTAATAGGGCATCATCACTGCTCTTCCTCATATTCTCGTAACCTAGTATATGTGAACCCCCGACAACTCAGACCAATACTACAAAGCCTGCCAAAGTGATCATATTTACATTATACTTAATGATTTAACCTACTTTTCTGAAGTTCTGGTATTCTTCTCTACCTGACCCGACTCCAGAAGCGGAAACTATTTGTTGGAAACTTGGAAATAGTTTCAGAATTTTGCCTGCTCAAAATTAGTTTCATTCACATTATGAATCTGGTTTTCGGCGGGGGACTAATTGGGCAAACGCTTTGGGTGGTTTGATTTCAAGGGCAACTGAACTGTGGGGACCTTTCCATGGGAGACTAATTGGAGGAGCACTTAAGGCAGTTTGATGTCAAGGACAGGTGAACTCGTTCTCCCAGCTAATTATTACGAACTCTTACTTTACCAGCACTGATTATTTGGTAGCCAGGTGTGGAGATTTCTAGAGTAAACATAAATACGTTTTACACCCCTCTCACAATTCCAGAAACATATTTGTGTTGATTACATGGAGGTTACACTCATCTGTGCGGGCAAGTTCAGACCAATATCTGAACCCTCAACTTTACCTTCCGGCCATTCACCTAGTTCTTGAGACCACTTGAACTCAGTCTGTACTAAGAAACTCAATATACGTTCATTGGTTACTTCAAACACCATGAATTTCTTGCATTGACTTTGATTATAGTTTTAATTGCACCCGCTTCCCCATATTCTACTTCTTTGTTTTCATGACGATGATCGTCCTGTTTGTTCTGTCTAGAGTACTGCTAACTATTTCAGAAACAGATGTTACTCTATGCTACGATGTCAGGCTGTGAGAATCTTCTTCGTATGTCTTCCACTGTCTCTCTTCCCATATTGCTCTCGTGTTGCGAAGATATTTTTCAGTTTATCTTATCTCATGGTTTAGAACTAAGAGTGTCCGCTATAGTCTATAGTACAGTACATTTTATGGTTGTCTTGTGAGGTGGGGAGAAAATCCACAGACTTTAAAAATGACCAACTGATGAAAACTTTGTGTATCACTATATGGCATTGGGACAAAGGTGAATGTCCAGTAACCGCTGGATCGATAGCTACAACAACAACAACAACAACAACAACAACAACAACAACAACAACAACAACAACAACAACAACAACAACAACAACATGATTGTTTGACAGCTCTGAGACTCTGTGTTACCATGTGAAATACAATGCTGGTCTACGCAGTCACAAAGAAACAAGTAAATGGAGCAGCAACGTTTTGGAAACCGGTTTCTCTCGTATGTATGTGTTTGTGTGAGATAGCAAGAGAGCTTAAAGACAGAAACAGAAGAGTTTTGTGTGTTTGAGAGAGATAGCGAGAGACCTTGAAGACAGAAACCGAAGCGTTTTATGTGTTTGTGTGAGATAGCGAAGGAGCTTAAAGACAGAAACATAAGCATTTTGTGTGTTCGAGAGAGATAGCGGGATCGCTTGAAGAGAGAGACTTTTCGGAGACTCCTGTGGGTCGTCGCTAGAGCTACGGAGTTTGTGCTTTGTGCGACGCTTTCCGCGCTGCGGAAAGAGACCGAGCCATGTGGGATAAAACCCAGTGCAATGAAGTTGACCCTATCGACTTTTAAGCGACATTTTAAGCTTGAAGACAGAAACAGAAGCGTTTTATGTGTTTGTGTGAGATAGCGAGGGAGCTTCAAGACAGAAACAGCCGCGTTGTGTGTGTTTGTGTGAGATAATGAGATAGTGAGAGAGCTTGAAGACAGAAACAGAGCTATCTCTCGGTAAAGGGACCTCGGACAGGGAAGGTCCAATAGGTTGTGTGTGATGAGAATCTCATTGTGTGGTCGGTGGATGGAGCCAGGAACATTTGCATAGTCATCTGTGCATTACGTCATCCTTTACGCGCTCGTCTGTGCAATGTCATCCTTGACGCACTCATCTGCGCAAAAAGTCATCATTTACGCACTCATCTGTGGAATAAGTCATCCTTTACGTACTCATATGTGCAATAAGTCATCCTTTACGCGCTCGTCTGTGGAATAAGTCATCCTTTACGCACTCATCTGTGCAATAAGTCATCCTTTACGCACTCATCTGTGCAATAAGTCATCCTTTACGCACTCATCTGTGGAATAAGTCATCCTTTATGCACTCATATGTGCAATGAGTCATCCTTTACGCACTCATATGTGCAATAAGTCATCCTTTACGCACTCATTTGTGCAATAAGTATATTTTATGCACTCATCTGTGCAATAAGTCATCCTTTACGCACTCATCTGTGCAGTAAGTATCTTTACGCACTCATCTGTGCAATATGTATCTTTACGCACTCATCTAGCACACTGGACTGGCTTTTGCGTGTTGATTAGCTTTGCTTATTACCAGTGTCCCTAGTCATTAAGCGAACCCACTCCGACTTCTGAGGTACTTTTTACGTCTCCAACTCAAGGACGAGAAGTCAACATTTTAGTCCAACTGACCGGTGTTGGGACCTACTACCTCGGTATCAGCACACCGGAAGTTGAAGACCAAGCGCTCTTATCCATTCGGCGATGCTGATCTCTAAAACCTCAGACACCGCAGCAAGACTGGCTGCGATGGTTTTAGGAGAGCCTTCGTTGTGTTTGCCAGAATAGCTAAATTTGTTTGCCGTGCCAGACACTGCCTGGTCATGTCTTCATGTGTGTGTGTGCATTTCAGTATCACAGCTTAGTTTTACAGAGCACGAAAACTCTCTGACTGTCCGTCATACACGCATGAGGAACATGCTTGTCTATTTCATCACAATAAATTAAACTGAAAGTTGGCCACATGTCTAGAACATACCTGGCCGTTTTCTCGAACTCACGAGCATGCAAGAGGATAAAAATTTCGCCGAAACGTTGATATTCAGTTCATTGTAGCTTAACAGAATTACATTATTCTCTCCTCTCTCTCTCTCTCTCTCTCTCTCTCTCTCTCTCTCTCTCTCTCTCTCTCTCTCTGTAAGATGGTGGGGAGATGTGTGTGTGCGTGGGGGGTGTGTGGTTGAGGGATGTGTGTTTGGTCCGGGTGGTTGGAGGTGTGTGGGTGGAGGAGGACATGTGGGTGGGTGATTTTTGGTGGGTAATGGGACGGGTGGAGGATATGGAAGTGGGTGGGGGATATGTGGGTTGGGGAATGTATGTGTGCTTGGAGTATGGGTGGGTGGGATGTGTGGTTGGTGGGAATGTGTGTGGGTGGGGAGATGTGTAGGTGTGGGGATATGGTGGATGGGTGGGGAAATGTATGTGTGCCTGGGGTGTGTGTGTGTGTCTGGTTGGGTGGGGATGTGTGGGTGAATGGGGGATGTGTGGGTGGGTGCTGGACGTGTCTCATAACATGGTAATATGCATTGTTTATGTTTACAAAATTCATTTGACAATGTTTTTCCTATGCACTATTGATGAATGAAAGATGAGTGAGTGGAAGGGCCGAATGTAAGACGGGCCTGTGGGCCCAATTTGTTACCATTTGAAAATAAAGTCCGTTCTTTCGTTCGTTCTCACACCCACACACGCGCGCACGCACGCACGCACACACGCACACACACATACACAAACGCACACCCTACACACAAAACTATCCACCCACCCGCCCGCTGTGTCTTGCTGAGGCCCTTAAGGGTAGCCAAGTATAGTAACCTACCATTCGTGTCATAAGAGGCGTTTTAGGAGGGTTGGTCTGGGTCTAGCTACCCCATACCGTAGACAACCTTAGCTGCAGAATCCAACCAGCCATGAACAGAACAGCAGGACAACATGATATGACACAATAACTAATACGCCGCCAGGGGTAGAACTGGACATATTCCAGCGAATCAAGCTGTGGGGAAACACAGCGCTGGAGTAGACACACATTCAGGACACATGATAACGGTGTAACTATAATACCCCTTCTCTGGAGCTCACCACACCAGAGAAGTCGGGAAATCCACAAACATATGGAGAAGAGAATTAGAGAGAGGGATGAATAATGTGCGGAGGGCATGGGAAAGCTGCAGGGGATGGCAGAACGATCGGACGGCCTGGCGTGAGTTGGTTGAAGACAATACTCCAGTGGGAGATCAAGAGCAGCATCAGAAGAGGTCACACAAACACATATATGGGGGATATTATTGTCTGTGATTTGATTCACGACTGGCAGCTGGGAGAGCTGAAGACTGGTGATCTCATGGAGCGAGTCAACGACGCACGCTGTATGTAGTCAAGTACTTGCTGTCAGACGTGAGTTACCTGTTTATTGCTAGGTTTTCCTGTCAGCTCCCATGAGACGAACACTTGACTTTTGTTGTTGAATTGCTCCAGCGGTTTCCGCCACTCTTATCCACTCTACTGCCACTCGTATCCACTCTACTGCCACTCGTATCCACTCTCGTGTACTGCTCATAATGTTCATTTCCAAGAAGAGAGCAATGCGACGTACATGTAAGTGTAAGATCAGCACAATAAACAAATAAGTGTGAGATCAGTACAACAAACACAAATGTGCGAGATCAGTGCAACAAACAAGTGTTGGGCTACCATCATGCCGGCGATGGCGATAACGACGTACAGCTGACACACAATTGCACTGCGAAGACAAACGCTTTTAACAAATGTCATGGTCATGCTGGGTATCTCGGCCGCAAGGACGATCATCTCTGGCTCGGCTACCCGTTGACACAACAACACAATGGTTGTTTCCAGATGAAACAAGAAGAAGAATACACATAGTCCATACATACTACTTCTAGTAACACTGGGCTGAATTTTGCGTGTGGATTAGCTTTCCCTTTTACCAGTGTCCCTCACCATCAGGCGAACCCACTCCGACTTAAGAGGGACTTGTAATTTACGTCCCCAATTCAAGGACCGGAAGTCAACATTTTAGTCCAACTGTCCTGTATAGGGGTTGAACCTTTACCTTGGCATAAGCACACCGGATGTTGTAAGAACACGCCTTCTTATTAAAATATATGATCAGTAAGATATGGGTACACACACTCACACATACACTTTCTATCTCTCTCACACACACGTTCGTTCTCTCTCTCTCTCTCTCTCTCTCTCTCTCTCTCTCTCTCTCTCTCTCTCTCTCTCTCTCTCTCTCTCTTTCACACACACACACACACACACTCGCACTGACACGTATTTTATACACTCACACATACTAGAGAGATAGAGGCATAGGTGCCATAGGTTCTCGGCGTTTTTCTGCTTTATAAAGATCTCTAACAATTCAATCGCCGGCTTCATGGCTTAGAGGTTATGACTTTTCTCCGTAATCTCGTATACTCTCGTCAGGTAACGTGATGACGGTTCAAATCAGCAGTGGTTCGAATCGCATCGGTAACTTACGGGGTATGTGAGCCGGCCGCTCAGAAAGCAGTGGCAAAGTACTGAGCGTAATCTTGCCAAGAGATCAACATACAGCTGAAAGATGCTGGTGTTGACAGCTAAGTCCTGTAAAAGGATATGCTAATAAAAAAAAAAAAATTCAATCGTATACCCGACATTTCCATCACAATGAATCCTTTCGGCAACCAGACACTTTTGCCTTCGCTGCTGGAAATGTTCCGGAAACCCGAGTGTTGAAACTTCCTCATCTGAGCTGCAATGGTGGTGATAACGACGTGTGAAATCCTCGAATAATTTTCTTATGGCTGCCGAATTTAGACGAAGGGAGGGGAAAAAAAATTAGGCGGTTCCAGACCAGGAGAATATTGATAGAGAAAATGACATTGTTTCGAAATGCGCATGTTTGTGAGTCTGAGGGGATGGGGGGGGGGGGGGGGGGGAAAATATGTAGGTACGTGTATGCTCATGCATGTGTACGTATCTGTATATGTACATACGTACCTACGTGTGCATACACACATCCGTACGCACGCACGTACTTATGTATGTGCGCCCGTACCTGCCTATGCAGGCGCCTACTTACGCAAGTATGTGTATCGGTGGTTGAACGGATGGATTGTTGCGTACGTGCGTGGGTGCATGTGTTTGTGCTTGCATGTGTTCATGTATGTTAACAGTTATTTTAATGTCCTTTACAGGACGTCGCAATCAAATAAAGCAATTTTTTTTTTCTGTTTGTAATTTACTAGACAATTTTTACGTTCAGTAATTTGTCATTGTTTTCTGAACGACCGACGCCTCATACTATACAAATCAATGCAATGCAGTCTGCTTCCAAATCATCTGTGGCTGATTACGAGACCTGGACTCGACGTATCGAGGAATTGTGAAACACATTCATTTCCCCCAAGCCACAGCATCGGCGTTCCTATATGTATTTAGGAACAATCCCATATTCTCCCTCTGCCTCTTTCTCCTCTCTCGTTTTCTCTCCCTCTTTCTCCTCTCCCTCTCCGTCCTCCTCTCTCTTCCTCCTCTCTCGTTCATTCGTCCTCTCCTCTCTTGTTCCTTCGTCCTCTCCTCAATCGCTTCCTTTCCTTCTCATTTCTCTTCCTCCTTTCCCACTCTCTCGTATAATTTTTAGTCTGCTATACCAGCAAGCACCCATGGCTTATTCAACACAAGACGACTGCCGTTTGCCCAGCACAGCTCACAGAACACTTCCCACAGCCAGCCACTCTCACCAGAGCCACCTGAAGACTGGCTTTCCATTTGTTGGTCACTGAAATTGTGTTCACCAGCATTAGCAAAATTGAATCTATTGATTACAACCGGACCCCGCATGCAATACTTACTGCTTGCGCCATTAACTCTTCATTGAACTTGAGTGCCACGCAGTTTGTGCCGTACATGGCTATATGGCTGCGCTTGATTCTCACTGTATTTTAACCGATTCACTGCCGAAGGAAAAGCAGGTCTGGGCTAGACATGGTACGCAATCAAATAAACAAGTATTATAATATAAATCTTCATTCATTGAGCATTGAAATTGCGGAACATACCGCGAAAAT
>JACEFZ010023796.1:87500-354351 GCA_014155875.1 Cepaea nemoralis
TAGATTGCTATGTCTAAACCAATTTGGTATTTCTGTCAGCAAAAATCCAATGTTTGAAGGTAGTTTTGACACTGCATATTTGATGCACAATGCTAATGAATGGCAAACACACTTATACTGAACACATGAAGGAGATACATCTGTCATTCTGGACCAAACTGAATTGTTGCATCCAACCATACTGGAAGCACCATCGGATGCAAAACCAATGCAATTTTTTAATGATTGATTACATTTTTCAATTTCAGTGTTAATCAAATTAAATATATTCTCTCCTGTAGCCTCCTGAACTGGAATCAAACCTAGAAAACTAGTAGTAATTTCATTTCTTTTATCGCTGAGGTATCTAACTAAAATGCACAAATACTTTTGGGTCGAGACATCAGTGGACTCATCAATGATGAGTGTATACTTCTTGTTTTGCAGATCTAGAATTAGATCAGATCTTAAAGACGGTGAAATAACATTTTTTATTAGTGATATGCACTTCGTTCGGTGCAATTTTATCTGACCAAGAGTGCTGCCACATCCATGGGCTACCATTATTTCACCTAAGTGATCGATGGTGCGTATGGCACTATGGCAGGCCATGCTAACAGCAATTTGTAACTCTGCTAATTTGACTTTATCATCAATTTTCTTGCTTATTGTCACCACTGAAAGTGTTTTTTGTGAAGAAGATGGCGCGCTCCGCTTGTGTTTTTCTGTTGTTGCATGATTTGCGAGATTTGAAAATCTTGGAACAATATTACAATGGCACAATTTGCAATATGCCTGTTCAGAACCGTCAGTGGATTTCTTGAGCCACACAAATGTCTTTTCCCATTGATCATTATATTTCCGATTAGTATCATAAGATGGTTTCCACTTTGGCATGATGATAGGCTCAGTCAATAATATTTAATAAGAAATACTTGCGACTTGCGATTGCGATGAAGGTATAATTAATTTGAAAACTTAACTAAACAGTAAGATGCGCAGTGCGTCAGTGCGGATAGAACATGGCCAGATAAGCTTATCGTTTTGCATGTGTTTTCCCTTAAAAATAGTAACACAAGACACCAATTAACTTTAAAAATTCAAAAATAGGCATATATACCATTAAAATTTTTAAAAGCCAAGAAAAAGCCAAAAAGCCAAACTGATTTTCTGACGCCAAACCTGTTTTTAAAAAGCCAAATTTGGCAAATTTGGCTTCAAAAAAGCCAATCTGGTCACCCTGTCTCTGTATGTTGTCCACCCACACGTGGCGATGTCTTCCCTTTGCTACCGTCTCCTCCACTTGTTTCCACGATTACATCCTTTAACCAGAAACTGACTCTGTATATTGCCGGATTGCTTTCATCTCCCAGTCGAGCATAGGTCATCAGCCAGCTCAAACCAGTCCCTGTGCACACATGCTCATGAGTGTATGAATTTTGCAGCGAACGTTGTCTACTGGATTAGGTGGTCATTCCCACGCCAACTATCTTTATTCGCCTTTTACGGCATACATGTAGGTTCATCACCACCACCACCACCACCACCACCACCACCACCACCACCACCACCACCATCACATCATCATCATCATCATCATCATCATCATCATCAATTGCCCTGTCAGCTGGCGTTGACATTCATGTCTCCACGGATCGCGATCCTTAGTGTTCTGGATCAACTCTGCTGATGATATTCCTCCATGCCACTATCTTAGCCCATACAGCATCATTTCTCTTGGTCTGCCTCTGCCTCACTTCTCCTTAATATTTCCAATTGTCACGATGTTCTCCAATGCCTCTCTTCTCATAACTAGGCCAAAGAAGGTCGTTTGTCTCTTTCTCATTGCTATGTATAGTGTTCTAGTTTCACTAGCCTCGTTCAGACAATCGTTAGCTACTCTGGCAGTCCACGGAATTCGAAACATTCGTCTCAGGAACCACATCTCTGTAGCTTCCAAGGTCTTCCTAATTTCTTCATGTACATGTAGGTTACAGTGTTAATATTCTTTGCTTCGCTTATGGACCCCAGTAGCACACAGACTTGAGCACCATCCTTGGCTGACCCCAATACAAGTGAGTAAAGTATTCCTTAGGCCCAGTGCGTGCTGTGTGCTCTTGGCACGTGATTCGGTGTATTCGTCAATACTATCTCATTTACAGAATTGCAATGTTGCCTTTATGTTATTTATTCACCATGGAAGTCCCGGCACCATATAATAATGACGAGTATATGTAACACTTCTTCTCTCCCCGAGTTCTTCTCTTCCTCCATTGGCCTCAGTGAAGTGTGTATAAACCACGAGATCACCCACAAGTAAGTGCCCCAAGCTTTTCACTTTCTGCACAGACATGAAGTTATTATTATATTTCACCTATTAATATTAAATAATCAACGCGCTAGAATGTTTATATAATGAAAATTTTATTGAAAACAACCTGTTGTTCCTTGGCATCGCGGGAGTTCACCAATTGTCAAGACGCGTTCATATAGTTAGTGATATTACCAAACATACATCACCATCATTGGATTATTACCGTCACCCTGCTCTCCAGAGACAGAGAGAGAGAGAGAGAGAGAGAGAGAGAGAGAGAGAGAGAGAGAGAGAGAGAGAGAGAGAGAGAGAGAAAGAGAGAGAGTATGTATAAGTATATTATTGTTAGTGAGTTTGTGATTTTGAGTGAGTAATATGTATGCAAGGAAGTGTGTATTTGTGTGTTATTGAGTGGGTACATAAATGTGAGAGTTTGTGTAAATGATATATGTATGTTTATGACCCATGTAAAATAAAGTTCATTCGTTCGTCTTTCATCATCATAATCATCGTCATCATTATCATCTCATTCTTCAACAGCAATGTCAAAAGTATGGTTCAGAAGAGGTTAGCTACAATATGACAACACTAAGGGATACATTCTCCAAGAAAGAGGTCAAGTCTGCTGTTGAATAGTTTATTTGTGAAATACTGTACTTGAACGGAAGTGAACAACTATGCTGGTGTGAAATGTGCTTTCTAACTTTTGACAGTTTGACGGTTTGTGAAAACGTTTCTGCTTTCTCCGAGGGATAATGGAAAATGCTACACCGGAAGTAAATTCAGGATCACAGAAAATGGGCAACTGATGAATGTTATCGAGTTCACGGGAGATCAAGGTGTTGCCACAACACCACAAGCGTCATAACTAATTCAGTTGAGAATAGCATATACTGATACATACTGGGAAGGCCAGGCGTAACACTCATCAGCTCATTTGTAAATAACTACATCGCCGAGTTTAAGAAACACGTCCATTTTAGTGCAGTTAAAAGTCATGTTTGCGTTGTTGTTGTTTTTTTGTTTGTTTAAGCATACAGTGAGTCACCTGACCGCCCGTGTGTTACCGAGGTCTTTAAGGGAGGCAAAGAATAGTAACACTGTAACCTATCAAATGGATGGCTTCAGGCACATGGCATGGTCGAGACAAGTACACAGAGCTGAGCCACGACTCTGCTGATCGTGACCGACCGTGGTTAAAGAGACCACTAGGAAGAGTTGGTGTGAGAGTGGCTAGCACAACCTTTTTAGCTGCAACATCCAGTCAATCATTGACAAACACTTGGCATGAGTTGATTGTTGTTCTATGTTGCTGGCATGAGTTGATTGTTGTTCTATGTTGCTGGCATGAGTTGATTGTTGTTCTATGTTGCTGGCATGAGTTGATTGTTGTTCTATGTTGCTGGCATGAGTTGATTGTTGTTCTATGTTGCTGGCATGAGTTGATTGTTGTTCTATGTTCAGCTGGGAGATGGAAAGAAAGTATGAAGCCACCTGACATGACACGCGGCTACAATTAAAGTACTTGCTGTCACTTAAAGGGGCTCGTAGTAGCTCCTTAATTTGACGGAGGTTGTAATGCAGCTCAGATAATACATGAACAGGACTTTGGAACGCGACTCTTCTTGTTTGCAGTGCTGGATTCATAAACATGTTAGTTTTCATGTGTTTACAATGATGAATACATTAAAGAGCACACATGTGTATACCATCAAATAAACGCGCACTTGTAACTTTGCTTCAGTACCCGTGTCTTCAATTGTCCGTGGATATTTGTCCACATTCCGCGAGTTCCGGTTTATTTGTTCATCTTCTAACTGTGCTGATTTCAGGCGTTCGAACATTGTCTCTATTTCATGTACAATTCACAACTATTCAATCTATTTCAAACACAAGTCAAACTCACTTTCCATCCAAATATTCCGCATCCGTTCAGCCGTTCTAAATATGTCTATGATGAAGTATCAGGATACGGCGAGGAGATAAGATTTCAGATTCCGTAAGCCTCGCAGACAATTATTTGTAAAAAAACTTTACCTAGAACCGATGGTCTTTTTAAAGCCAGTTCCATTGACCGTAAGTAATTCCAAATCTAGAAGTTAGTGCGCGAACACTTGCTGTAAAATAGTGCCTCCTAATTCAGCATTGTAATCGCGAGACTGTTGTCTGGGGAATACCAGCCCAAGAACTGCTGGCGTGGTACCGATTAGCGTATTGAAGTGTCAGATAACAACTGACTCTAGGAAATAATGGTGATTACAAAATTGCGATGGATATACTTACGCTGAGGCAGCACCATGGGAAGGTTTTGTATGCATCAGCAAACACTGACAACATCAGAAAGTTGGTACAGTTTTTATTGTTGATGTTGATGGTGTCATGTTAGTTAAAAGACATGTGCAGAGTGAGGTCTCCGTCATCACCATCATGTGCCCTGCAAAGCATAGCAGGCGTTGGTGTCGCTTCTGGAGTTCTGGATCAATTCTGCTGATGATACTTCTCCATGCCACTGTCTTAAACCACCCAGCATCGTTTTTCTTGATCTGCGTCTGTTTCTTTTACCGCTTATCTTTCCAGTCGTCACCATGTTCTCCATTGCACGTCTTCTCATTAAACAGCCAAAGAACACAGCGTGTCTCTCACTTACTGTTGTGTACAATGTTCTACTTTGATTAGCTTATTCCAAGCAATCGTTGTTAGCTATTTTGACCGTCTAATGTGTTGGCAACATTCATTTTAGAAACACATTTCTGCTGCTTCTACATTCTTTTTTAAAATTATTGCTATTCACATTCCGTGATTCACTGCCATACAATATAACAGGTTCACATTCCGTGATTCACTGCCATACAATATAACAGGTTCACATTCCGTGATTCACTGTCATACAATATAACAGGTTCACATTCCGTGATTCACTGCCATACAATATAACAGGTTCACATTCCGTGATTCACTGCCATACAATATAACAGGTTCACATTCCGTGATTCACTGCCATACAGCAGAACAGGTTCACATTCCGTGATTCACTGCCATACAGCAGAACAGGTTCACATTCCGTGATTCACTGCCATACAGCAGAACAGGTTCACATTCCGTGATTCACTGCCATACAATATAACAGGTTCACATTACGTGATTCACTGCCATACAATATAACAGGTTCACATTCCGTGATTCACTGCCATACAATATAACAGGTTCACATTCCGTGATTCACTGCCATACAATATAACAGGTTCACATTTCGTGATTCACTGCCATACAATATAACAGGTTCACATTCCGTGATTCACTGCCATACAATATAACAGGTTCACATTCCGTGATTCACTGCCATACAATATAACAGGTTCACATTCCGTGATTCACTGCCATACAGAAGAACAGGTTCACATTCCGTGATTCACTGCCATACAATATAACAGGTTCACATTCCGTGATTCACTGCCATACAGCAGAACAGGTTCACATTCCGTGATTCACTGCCATACAATATAACAGGTTCACATTCCGTGATTCACTGCCATACAATATAACAGGTTCACATTCCGTGATTCACTGCCATACAATATAACAGGTTCACATTCCGTGATTCACTGCCATACAATATAACAGGTTCACATTCCGTGATTCACTGCCATACAGAAGAACAGGTTCACATTCCGTGATTCACTGCCATACAGCAGAACAGGTTCACATTCCGTGATTCACTGCCATACAATATAACAGGTTCACATTCCGTGATTCACTGCCATACAATATAACAGGTTCACATCCGTGATTCACTGCCATACAGCAGAACAGGTTCACATTCCGTGATTCACTGCCATACAATATAACAGGTTCACATTCCGTGATTCACTGCCATACAATATAACAGGTTCACATTCCGTGATTCACTGCCATACAGAAGAACAGGTTCACATTCCGTGATTCACTGCCATACAATATAACAGGTTCACATTCCGCTGCTGTCTGCTTCGCACAAGCATTCTAACTTCTTCATACGCACTCAAGGAAAAACGTCAGTCGTGCATATGGTTCTGTCCACGCTGGATATTTATTCATGCGAACCTGATCACAGTTGCAATTCGCACACAGGCGTTAACTTCAATATATATGTACATACAAATGCCGCCTTACATACGCACGTAGCACACAATCAATTACATAATTCCTACACTCGCTATCTTCAACCTAGCACTCTCGCAAAAGCTATTTCACTATTTCACTCGCTCAGAAACACAACGTCCTCCATTGAAACCGTCTGCGTCCCGTCTGACGTGGTCAAGCTGGTCGGCTGGACTCGTGGGCCTTGGACCCCGTGCCGTGCGTGATCCCCGTACTGTTACAGCAGTCACGTCGTACTGCAGTCCGTCCGTGTTAGGTTAGGTTATTCACTGTACTGACGTCTAGTCCGTTCAGGGCAGTGTCCCGTGAACTTATGTCCCGTCTTATCGCTCGGTCTTGTCCTGCCGGTGTCCTGTCTCTGACACATCTGTGTCCCCACCTGAGTCCTGTCTCCACTCTATCTACTGTCCTGTAGATGTCCTCTCTTATGACCACTCTGTGTCCTGACTTATGTCGTATCTCTAATCTAACGGCTACACTATAGATGTCCTTACCTATATCCTGTATGTCGTTATCTAAGTAGTCCTACCTCTATTCTGTCCCTTGTCCTCTCTATGTCCTGTATCCACCTTCTCAACACGCTGACATTCTCCCACTCTCCCGGGGTATTGTGTCACCAAATTCTTTCCAAATGGTGTGACACAATGTCGTCTATGCATATATAAAAAAATTAGTCGGAGCTAATTTGTCAGTGTGTTGTGGAAATCCGTCAAACACTTTACTTAGGTACCAATCTGATTCATATGGGTATGACCAACTGTTGAAGTATTTACCCACTGGTTTATAATCAGCTTAACATTCTTGATATGTTGCCAAGAGTCCCCACTCTCCTGCATTCTACTACTGGAAGCTGTTACGAATCAAGATTATCTTGACTTATAATTATGGTTCCCCAATAAAATGCAACTCCTCTCCGACATCCAAAATTGATGCCCCGGAACAATTTGTTCCCTTTTACAGTGACCAATCATGGATGTATTATCCATGGCTTCCGTAAAATGCAACCTCAACATCGTTCTCCAAGATATGTGTCTACTGATCTAGACCTCTCTAGCTCCCGCTCCTTGATAGACTTTCCATCTGTGTACTCATAATCCATATTAATCTGTTGTGTCCCCTGTACCAGTGTGATCTCCCTTGCTTCAAGATTGGTGTTTGTACGTTATATGTTCGTATAATGTTTCTTTGCGAGTTATATTACATTTAGTGTATGTTTAAATTAGTAACCGAGGTGTATGTTTGTACTCTATGTACTTTAGGTTTTCAAGTGTCACAGGTAGGTTTCTCCATCTTATAAATGAAGGCTTATGCTTAATATTTGAGATGAGTCCCCGAACTGGGATCCTTGAAACTATAACCATAGTTGTAATGTAATTATAACACTTATAAAATCACTACACGCGCACATGTGTCACACAGAAGACGAAGACAAGTCACCAGAAGAAAACATGTGTGCAAAAAAAGCGCACCATTATTCATCCTCTTCATTTTAATGCGTTCATTCGTCCTTTCACACACTTATTGCTCACTCATTTACACAATGCAATAATACAAATGTTATCATGATGCAAATAAAATACGCTCGTTGATAGAGCTGATCTATGTTGCAATTGCAATAAGTTTTATGGTACAGTTAATGTATTTACAAGATTATTTAATTGCTCTGGGCAATACTGAGGGGAAAAAATTCTCGAATTTGGTTTAAATACTTGTACTTCTGAAAATACTGCTGAGGCTACTGCTGCGAATACTAATACTACTAATGCAAATTCTACTGCTGCAACTACTACTACTACTACTACTACTACTACTACTACTACTACTACTACTACTACTACTACTACTACTACTACTGCTGCTGCTGCTGCTGCTGCTGCTGCTGCCGCAGCTGCTACTTCTACTACTACTACTACTACTACTACTACTACTACTACTACTACTACTACTACTACTACTACTACTACTACTACTACTACTACTACTACTACTACTACTACAGCTGCAAATACTACTACGACTTCCACGTCTACTACTGTTGCTGCAAATACTACTACGACTATAACTTCTACTACTACTGGAGGCTGAGACAGTCACGTTGGCATTCTGCTGGCTGAAAGACATAGAGCACACACATGTGGTGATTGTACTGGACTCACAAGCGGCTGAGAAAGATTAAGACAGACATGCTACGAGCAGTGTATCCAGAGTTGTATCCAATCAGCAATCAACATTAGAGAGCATCTGTTGGATTTTACCCCCAGGACATGCTGGCGTACTGGGAAACGAGCAGGCTGACAGATTGGCTGGGTCTGCACACCTTGATGAGGTGTGTTGTTTGTCCATCAAAAATGATGATAACCATTCATTTCATCAGTGGGGTTGAAAGTATGGAGCCATGAGTTCCATGATGGCTAATAAGGCCTATTTTGGCTCGAAATGTTCTTTGACAATGTGGACAAAGAATGCTTGACGTTTCTGGAGGAGGATTTCCTGCAGTGGTTTTTCTGTCCTGCCTTTTCTTTACAGCTCTTGCAGTCCTGGTTGTCTCACAAGTGACTGCACCCTTGCGTAATGATGCACGCCACGAATGTCGGTCTCTGGCTGTAGTCTCCCAGGTGTCATGATGAATTCCAAAAGCATTCAATGAGATTTTCAGAGTGCCTTTAAAGCGTTTCCTCTGGCCGCCTTGGGAGCGTTTACCACGATGCAACTCTCCGTAAATAAATTCGTTTACGGAGACTGTGATCTGGCATGCGAGTTAAGTGACCAGCCCAGCGAATCTGATTCTTCATTAGTAGAGTGTTGATACTGGGCATTGAAGCTCTTTCTTGATGAGGTACTGGTGCACGAAAAGGCAGATGTGGTATCGGCCCTGTGGAATCATGTGTATAGTGCAGAAGAACGGATGGATAATGACGGCGTGTAGAGAATTTTGTTGCAGGAAGTAATCAAACTATCTGGGAGATGCACAAACCTGAGAGGAAGCAAAGATGAGCATATAATCAGATTGCTTCTGGTACCACTGGTATTCATATTATTCGCTGGCTATTGCAGATGAGGACGGAGCACGTACGGCAATGACTGTTGCGATTTCGGTTCTTTACGCTACTCTACTCATCCCGTCTGATCTCTGAATTCGCTTCCATAAACACACAGGCCACATGCACCGTTTCACTAAAGTGTGCTTGCGACAATGCACATGCAACAGGGAATTTCCTCTCTGCGTGGAGAACTGCACAGACACGCACCTTAGCACCGCCTATACTAACACGTGACACCGGGCTTCCTGGATTCGGATCATTCTTCCATGTCTGTCCCTGAGAGCGGGCTGTGTCGGACACCTTCGGCTGCCCCAATCACGAATCCTTTCACCATTTCCTAACAAGATTCAAACACAAACATCCCATCGTCGACCCTCAGCTATTGGCTACAGATTCTCCAGTTTCTGAGAAGTGTTCAGACAACACATACCTTGCAGACAAAGGTATCACTTTAATAACAGCTGCCACAGGGCACTCGCAATAAGTGCAATATCCCGAACCATTTTATAAACAAGAAAAAACGATACGTGTAGTATAATCCCATTACATCATCGTTGATAATGCTCGATGACGATTACCCGGACTTTTACCAGGGCAGCTGTGATGTAAAAACTATCACCCATGGCCGGCTGCAACCGTTTCTGAAAGACAATGACATTGTATTGGTGATGTATTACAACCCACAATACGGTACCTGTAAAGCCACGCGTCCAATGTTTCAAGCCGTAAGTCCCACAACTATATATTGACATGAGTTAATATTGCCGTTTTGTTTGTCTTTCTATCTGGTGTCTCTACGTCTGCCTGCCTACCTGTCTACCTAACTACCTGCTTACCGACCTAACTACCTACTTGTTTGCCTGCTTACCTACCTGCTCACCTGCCTGATTACTTTCCTGTCTGTCTGCTTACTTGCCTGTCTGCCTACCAGCCTACCTAATTGAGAACACGATGCCACATCAGTCGATTCATCAATATGAATTGAATAGAGCCCATATGCTGCAGACTTGATCTCTTGCACGACTTGATCCTTGATGTCAATGACCATATCGCTGATCCTCCTTTGAACAGTATCGTTTGATAGTGAAACCGCTGCAAGTTTTATTGTCTCTAATCAACATCCCATCAACATTTCCAGCATCTTTAGACACGGTTTGATCAAAGTTGTCCTGATTGTATGGGTTTATTTTTCCCGCCTGGCTATCTCCAGTACAAAGGAAGCTACAGCAACCTTTTAGTTTGTTTCTTGGAATGCCCCTGTTAAATCCAGTCTCATCCTTTTGCCAGCATTCCCAAGACGTTCAAAATAGGTTGTGTCCTTGTCCTTGTGTTGAGGATGAACATTCAACATATGTTTCTGCAACTTTTGTCGGTTTCATAGAATCATTTGGCAAAACTGTACCACAAATAATACATTGAGGTCGTTCTTCTCTGCTGATGACGATAAAAGTGAATCCATAATGAACATATCAATGATCATACTTTCTCTCTCTCTCTCTCTTTTTTTCTTTTTTTTGAAACTGATCATGGGCTTTAGATTACGTAAATACAAAAGGAAAAAGTCACGAATACTAATAACAACAACACACAATCTAGCGAAGAGAACGCCCAGCGTGAACTCTCGGTAGAGCGGACCGAAGCACACTGTGTTTGTGTTTTCCTGTCGTCCGGTTTGAGTCTGCCAATCTATATGTAGTCTTAATATCACCCTTATTTTGCAGCATATCCTTTACAGGACATCGCTGTTAACACCAGCATGTTACTGCTGTTGTTGATTTCAGGAGCTAAATATTGAAGAGGGTTTGCTGTTAAAGGTGATAAAACAGAGAAAATTTAAATATTTAGGTCACTTCTAACGTCATGAAAGTTTGGAGAGAACAATAATGGAGGGGTATATGCCTGGGAAGAGAGGAAGAGGAAGGTCAAAGAGAAGATGCGTGCAGGATGTGGCGGATGATCTCCAGATGGGTGCATCGGACGCTGGACATCTTGCTTGTGATCGAGACGTTTTCTGGAAGCTTGTTATGGGAGCGAGGTTCTTTAAAGGTCATGCTACTGAATGAATGAATGTTGATGTCTTGGCATGTGTACTTTCAGCAGCTTGCCATTGCTTTCTGAATGACCGGCTCTCATACCAATTCGTTAAAGTTTAGCGCAACGCGGTCTGCTGTCAAAACACACGCAGCTGTGTTTGGAACGCGGGTAAGCTGAATTACGAACTGCGTCCGTAATGCCATCGCCACGGAGACCGTAAAACCCTAAAATGAAGATGAGAGGAAGAATTCACCCCTGGTTGAGAACTGACTTAGATTTTACTGAGATGGAGTAGGTAGATTCGTTTACCAATGATCATACTTTATTCTTTCAAACTCATCTTGGGCTTCAGATTATGAAACAAGAAAAGAAAAAAGATAAGAATACTAATAACAAGAACACACAATCTAGTACAGTGGTTCTCAACCTTTTTTGGCCCATTCCCCCCTTCACCATATTTTCAGAACGCCATTCCCCCCCCCTTCCTATCAAAAATTTGGCCCGTTCCCCCCTTCACCGTATTTTCAGAACGTCATCCCCCCCCCCCCTTTCATATTTCCTATCAAAAAATCCCCCACCCCTACACAGTATACGTAAAAATGGAAGGTAAATGTAATAGCATATACTAAAACAAGTCTAGACATCCACATAAAACATGATTTGTGGGTCTACTTACTTTATAAAATGAGGTTTAGAAGGACGAGACATACATAACTGTAAAGTATGAAGGGAAAAACTATGTCAAGTAATCGGTTCTTGTATTAACACGATCTTGAAATGGTCTTCATTCCCCCCCCCCCCCCCCTGGAAACCCTGAAATTCCCCCCTGGGGGGGGGGGAATTCCCCACCGGTTGAGAACCACTGATCTAGTAGGTACTGACACGTAGATTTTACTAAGACTATACGGAGTGAAATGTGAAGTAGAGACAGAAGGGAAAATTCTTAACCAAGTGGATAGTTTTAAATACCTGGGGGAATTTATAACATCAGATGGAAGATGCACAGCAGAGATTAAGAGCAGAATAGGACAAGCAAAGGCTGCATTTCAGAAAATGAGGAATATCTTTTGCAATACGTCAATGTTATTGAATGTAAGAAAGAGAGTGCTAAGGTGATATATAGAACATGTTTTGCTGTATGGCTGTAAAGCTTGGAATGTAAATGAATAAATTAGGAAGAGTTAGTTAGTTAGTTAGTCACAGTTCCAACGTCACAGCAACGGGTCGTCCCCATTATGCTCCGTTCCTGTGCCAGTGAATATCACACAAAATGCTCCCCACTGCCCAATGTGAAAAGTGGAAAAGAGTCTCGACAAACAACAGCCCGCACAGATACACTGTGCGTAAAGCCGCCGCCAGAATGTCAACACAATAGTCCCCCACAAAACACGCAGTTCATTTCTGATGGAATCGGCAGTCATTTTCCCATCTGGATGTTTCCTAGATGTTCACCCATACAGTCCACGAAATACAGTTCATCGTCGATGGTAGTGGCAGTCAACCAGAAGCCCAGCAGCCACGCATTTCTGCATAAAGCAAAAACCGGTCAACTCTGGGACTTAGCCATCTGCCATTGCTCCGAACTTGCAGTCACGTTCCAAAACACCTCGGGCAGATTCAAAAGCATTTCACACGAAACTCACAGCTCACAGTGTCGCGCCACGCACTCACTCAGTAGCAAGGCGACGGAACCATCAAGCCTCCTTAGTCGCCTCTTACGACATGTGTGGTAGGCTGCAGTGTTGCTATTCTTTGCTTCCCTTATGGGCCCCGGCAACACACAGGAGAATTAGGAAGAGATTGGAAGCAACAGAGATGTGGTTCCTGAGACGAATGTTGCGAATTCCTTGGACTGCCATAGTAACTAACAACGAATGCTTGAAAGAGGCTAATGAGAACATTATATAAAACAATAAGAAAGAGGCAAACAACTTTGATTTTGTTCATGTGATGAGAAGAGAGGCATTGGAGAACATCGTGACAACTGGAAAGATCGAGGGGAAGAGAGGTAGAGGCAGACCAAGAGAAATGATGCTGGATGGATTGTGACGGTGGCATGGAGGAATATCAACGGCAGAGTTGATCCACAAAACCAAAGACCGAGATCTGTGGGGAGTCATGAACGCCTACGCCAGTCGGCGTGGCACTTGATGATGATGATAAAGAGTAATTTGATTGTATTAAGACTGTACTGAGTAGGTAATTAGATTTTACTAAAACTGTACTGAATAGGTAATGAGACTTTACTAAGACTGTACTGAATACGTAATTAGATTCTGCGAAGACTGTACTGAATAGGTAATTAGATGTTACTAAAACTCTACTGAGTGGGTTATTCGATTTTACTAAAACTGTATGAATAGGTAATTATATTATACTAAGACTGCACTGAGTAGCTAATTAGATTGTACTAAAACTGTACTGAATTGGTAATTAGATTATAATACAACTGTACTGAATAGGTAATTAGATTTCACTAAAACTGTACTGAATAGGTAATTAGATTATACTAAGACTGCACTGACTAGGCGATTAGATGTTACTAAAAAGGTAGGTAATAATAAAATAAAAGGTAATTGATTGATTGATTTAGGAACCGACATCACAGCATTCGGGACATTCCCATAAGCGCTCCGTCCCCATCCCCAGCAGCCAGCGAAGAGTTCCAACACTAATAGTTCCAGTCGCAATCTGATTATATGTTTGTCTCGCCTTTCCTCTGAGCGTCGATCGTCGACCAGATCCCCTCGTCACACCTCGCTGTGTGATATTACTAATAATAATAGAAATAATAGGTAAAAAAGTAGGTAATAACGTCCCTATGGTTGTACAACTGTTTGAAGCCTGATATGTGCAATTAGTTCCACAAGTTTTAAGCCAAGTTTTTATGACACTGTTTGATGTTTCTCAGCCGCACTCCGTGGCAAAGGTGTTACTGGCGCGATTCGTAATCCCGTATACCCGGGTTAAAACACAGCGGTGCTGGTTTTTTCGAAAAAAAGTATAGGTGCCGGTCATTCAGAAAGCAATGGCAAACTACTGAACGTACAACTTGCCCAGGAATCACAAACAGCCAAAATAATGGGGTTAACTTCTGCGTCCTGTGAAGGATATGCAACTAATTTTGTTGTGTGTGTTTTTAATCTTTCCTGCAGGCAGCACAGATCGTGGACAGGCCAAATGTGGCTTTTGCTGCCGTGAACTGCGGTAAGGACAGTGACCTGTGCATCAAAGAGGATGCGTTGTTCGGTTTGCCGCAGTTCAAAGCTTATGCTTTTGGGAGAAAGGTGGGTGAGCTGGAATATACTTTCACAATCACGGCCCAAAAAATAGCCAGATTTGTGGAGGAGTTGCCTGTACCTCTACACACCTCAACCCCCAAGCGGCAATTGAGATTCTATTAACTGGAGAACATTTTATCAGTTTCTATACCAATATGTACTTCTTTCTGTTAATTGAGCGAGCGGGCTCTGTCAAACGAAGTTATGTTGTCATTTTTATAAACTGGATTGTCGGAAGCATCATTATCTTACCATCCTGTGAATACAAAACCTCGAGGAGTTAACAATAACAGCACAGCACACTTAACTCAGCTAGCGATGGAATACTGCATTGCTACCCTACATCTGGTTTGGTGATGAAGTGTGCAACAAACATTTCTTACACGACTTGTGGCCATTGTCGGAAGACAATACATGTTCTCGAAAACAAATAAAAAAACGTTGTTGTTCTTGTCAAGAATGGTTATGCGTTTTGTTGCTGTTGTGTTTGGTTTATAATTGATGCATTCTGCATTCTCAAGATAACATTATATACTGCTCAGATGTAATGAAACATTGTGAGAAAATCCTAGAACACCAGGACAAAACCACATGTTATGGAAATGAAATAGGGTACGATAACCAGATAAGAACAAAGTGGAGAAGTGGAACAGAAGACATTGTTTGAGGTTACAGTGAAGCGGAAATAAACGTTTGATGATATAGTGAGGTAAGAAGACACTTTTCAGGACATATTGAGCCATGAAGAAATGAGGATATAGTGAGGTGGAAAGAAACTGTTGAGGATATAGTGAGACGAGAAGAAACTTAAGGATACAATTTAATCCATCACGTGCCATGCCGAAAAGCGTGGGCGGTCATATTTCGCCATCTCACTCGATCACAAGATTGATTGATTGATTGATTGATTGATTGATTTAGTAACCGACATCACAGCATTCGTGGCATTCCCATAAGCTCTCCGTCCCCATCCTCAGAAACCAGCGAAGAGTTCCAACCCCAATAGTACCAGAGGCCATCTGATTATATGTGCGTCTCTCCTTTCCTCTAAGTCGTCGAGCTTCGGCCAGATCCCCTCGTCACTCCACGCTGTCGCATTCTTGCCAGACCATGGGATCCATTTGCTCCTCCGAGGTTTACACGTGCTCCCACAAGGCCGCAACCACGTCTACCTTACCATGCATCAATACTCCACCAAGTTTTGCAGAGCCAGCCAATCTGTCTGCCTGTTCATTCCCCAGCACACCAGCATGCCCCGGAGAAAAGATCCAGACGATGCTTGTCACCCGTGACTTTCGAAGCAAAGCAAGCCACTCGGCACGAAGCTTGCCAGTCCTCACCCTTTCTGAGTCAGTTACAATCACGATGTGTATTTGTGTGTGTGTGTGTGTGTGTGTGTGTGTGTGCGCGCGCGCTACATGGCTATGATGATTTCTAGCAGTTAGTTAGTTAGTTAGTTAGTTAGTTAGTCGACAGATCATCCTCGTTGCACATCGGACCATTCAGTCCATAAGTGCTCGGATCCCCTCCTCAGCAAATCCCGCAGCGTGTAGCGGCTAACGACACCAGTTCTGTGTTGGTTTATCAATCTTCTTTGGCTTCCTGCGTAGTGTTCTTGTTTGGCCACCCCTCTTTTAATTTGCTGCTCTCGCAGTCTGGCCATTGTTGTAGATTCACAGTCATCACTTGGTTCTTGCAAAAGTCTCACTTCTCGTAGAGCAGTTGTTACAAACAACCCAAAAATGCTGTGTATGATTGCGATGTCCTGTGTAGGACATGCACCTATTTTAAACTTCCGGGATCGAAAGCGTTAATTAATCACTGTCTGGAACAGGGTAAGAGCACGTGGCACCGTGCACGGGGTTGGCATAATGGGTGACTTGCGGGAGAGCGCGCGAGGCTGTTGCCGGGAACAGGCTGTAGGTAAAACATGACCCCCAGTCAGTTTCACCGTAGAATGTTCTATATATTCTATAAAAATAAACATTCTTGTCTCGGAGACCACAGGTAGCCAGCCCTACAGGAGGCGCCGAGTGAAGAGCTGCCGGCACCAGTACTTTCCAGCTGACGGACAGCGGCTGTATAGACTCACGGTGAAGCCTTGTGTTTGTTGGTAGTGATGTGCACTTGTATGCGGATAGTTTGTGTAATGTGAGTTCTTTCGAATGTCTATATGAGACTGAACACGTAGCTCCGAAGTGATGGCACCACTTAAATTTGTTTTATTAATTTTCTAACCAGGGAGTTTTTAAGCTTAATGTTAAAAAGAAATAACTTTTTATTTAACCAGCGATGCGGCTCAGGGGCAGTGGTCGCGTTTCACAATTCCCCTACATACCAGGTCGAGGGTTCCACATCAGCGCGGGTGATTTGTAAGCTAAACTCGTTGCGATGATTTCCATGGTATGAGCGTCGTTCTTTCAGAAAACAATGGCAACCTACTGAACGTAAACACTGCCTAGTAAATCACAAACAGCCAAAATTGCTGGGGTTAATTGCGACATTCTGTAAAGGATATGCGACTATTTAAATGTATGTTGAAAAAAATCATTATTAACGCAGTGAAGTTTATTTTTAAATATTCGATACAAACTGCATTGCGATTCATTCAGAAAGTTAACACTCGTTACGAGCAGTAAGAAACCTGTTAACATGCAAATGAAATGGCATAGTCATATATTTATTTATCATTTTCCCTGGGTGAGGTTATTTACTTAATGGCTGTGGGTTACGGAGCATGTTTGAGTTGTTCGGATTTATTTCAAAAGACGCGGTGCAATAGAGTGCGTCTTTGGAGGCGCGACAGGAAACAGGGATATTACAGATGCTGAGGTTAATTACTGGGGAACACTTGAGACCTGAGTAATAATATGAACAATAAACCACAGGCAGTGATCGACATTTATAGAAGTGGAGGGAAGTAGTAGGGATCAAAGGATACATGAGTCAGGTAGCAAAGTATACTTAGGTTAGGTGAGGTGACGCACAGTAGATAGAGTTGGATGTGGCTGGTACAGTAGGATAGGACAGGGCAAGGTTACAGTAATGAACACACAGTAGGATACGACAGAGCAAGGTTACAGTAAGGAACTCACAGTAGGATAGGACAGGGCAAGGTTACAGTAAGGTACCCACTACAGGGCAAGGTTACAGCAAGGAACTCACAGTAGGATAGGACAGGGCAAGGTTACAGTAAGGAAATCACAGTAGGATAAAACAGGGCAAGGTTACAGTAAGGAAATCACAGTAGGATAGAACAGGGCAAGGTTACAGTAAGGAAATCACAGTAGGATAGAACAGGGCAAGGTTACAGTAAGGAACCTACAGTAGGATAGAACAGGGCAAGGTTACAGTAAGGAAATCACAGTAGGATAGAACAGGGCAAGGTTACAGTAAGGAACCTACAGTAGGATAAAACAGGGCAAGGTTACAGTAAGGAACCTACAGTAGGATAAAACAGGGCAAGGTTACAGTAAGGAACCTACAGTAGGATAAAACAGGGCAAGGTTACAGTAAGGAACCTACAGTAGGATAGAACAGGGCAAGGTTACAGTAAGGAACCTACAGTAGGATAGAACAGGGCAAGAAAAGTGGACCTCGAAGGGCAAGGTTACAGTAAGGAACCCATGTCCACGTTTCGAGGCTATTGGGAATATGGTGCTGTCCCCATAGTTTCATGGAGCAATCGCCACTGGGTGGGTGTGATGTGGTCGGTATCACACTGGACGCCTTTACTTCCCAATATATTTCCAGGTACCCGTTTTAGACTGGGTCAACCTGGGTCCTCGGGTCAATTAAAGGGATTTGAAGGCGTGACTTCCGCGTCGACCACTGTGCTAGAGTGGGTCACATGGCACATTAGACAACATGGAAAGCTGTAGACACACCGGGGTTCAAACCTTCCACCTCCATGCGGCGAGCGTCTCGATGGACAAACAAGTGTGCTTCCACTAACAGTCAGCAGAGATCACTGAAAAGGCAAAAGCCATAACTTTCAATTGTTATATTGTCTAGTATGTCTTCTAGTGTCTACTTCTTTTCTTGACTTCTATAAACGCACATCAATACTTGTCAGTTTGCGATTAGTTTAAAATTCAGGTGGAAAGAAAAGTGAACCTGGAGTGAAATAATAATACTTTGACAGAGCTGCGTGTGGTATCATCTCTTATTGTAACGCACTGGTACACGACACCGTTAATTTAGGTCAATAATTGTATTACTTCCAGCCAATGTGTCTGGGATTGTCCTTCTTTTTATTGTGTATTTACATACTGCTAGGTTCAGACATATACGCCGGATTACGTGTTATGTGTACACAGTTTCATTTCTTTGCTTCCTTTACCATAGGTTTAGTAATTTTACTACCACGATCACGTTCGTAAGAAAATTGTCTTGTCCTCCCAAGGTAAGTGTTCAATAACAGTCTTCTCCTTATGTGCACATTGCTACATTGACAAGTTGTGTCAAGATGTCGAACACTTTGTGTTAAGGAGAACCCTACGCCAAACAATCACATCGTCATCATCATCGTTGTCGTCGTCAGCATAAGTCCTTCTGCTTATTTCCCTCTTTCCCTATATTAACGATAACTGGTGGTTCACATTAAGTGTACGGGGTTGTTACAGCTTTATATCTGAAGCCAAATGTGTCAACTGGAATCCGATTTTTTTTTGTCTGGTATACCCTTGACGCAATGGCAAACTACTGAGCATAATCTTGCCAAGAAATCAACAGACAGCTGAAAGATGCTGCTGTTGACAGCGATGTCATGAAAAAGGATATGCAAATAAAAATAAAAATACCCTTGACAGAATCTGTTTATCGGATTATTGCCTTTCATATGGCTTCATAGCCAGACTTCCTTCGGTTGTAGGCACAGCGAGACAACTAATTATCCTCAAATGATCGTTAAAACCAGATCTGCATTGGTTGTAGGCGCCAAACAACAGCTAACTAAGCCTCTGTCTCAAAACACTGTTCATAGCGAGACCGTCTTCGTTTGTATGCATAAAGCGGCACCTATTAAGCGTCAATCTAATATATGTTCAAATCACCTTATGTGATACCGCTTTATAAACGCGTTATATCTGATATAATCACTGCTTTTCCTATCACCTGTAATGAAACAGGCAGCTATGTTCAACGTTTCAGTTCCCATGTGATACGTTCCTTTAGTTGCAGGTTAGAAAGCTATCTTATGTTATGTCATATTATTTTATGTCGTGTTATGTTGTGTTGAACGAAGTCACTGAACATTGGGCACTTTCGTTTAGAAAGCGACCATGTTTTGTGCTGGTAGCAGATCTTTCCTATGTAGAAAGCGACCATGTTTTGTGCTGGTAGCAGATCTCTCCTATGTAGAAAGCATCCATGTTTGGTGCTGGTAGCCGATCTTTCCTATGTAGAAAGCGTTCATGTTTGGTGCTGGTAGCCGATCTTTCCTATGTAGAAAGCGTTCATGTTTGGTGCTGGTAGCCGATCTTTCCTATGTAGAAAGCGTTCATGTTTGGTGCTGGTAGCAGATCTCTCCTATGTAGAAAGCATCCATGTTTGGTGCTGGTAGCCGATCTTTCCTATGTAGAAAGCGTTCATGTTTGGTGCTGGTAGCCGATCTTTCCTATGTAGAAAGCGTTCATGTTTGGTGCTGGTAGCCGATCTTTCCTATGTAGAAAGCGTCCATGTTTGGTGCTGGTAGCCGATCTTTCCTATGTAGAAAGCGTTCATGTTTGGTGCTGGTAGCCGATCTTTCCTATGTAGAAAGCATCCATGTTTGGTGCTGGTAGCCGATCTTTCCTATGTAGAAAACGTTCATGTTTGGTGCTGGTAGCCGATCTTTCCTATGTAGAAAGCGTTCATGTTTGGTGCTGGTAGCCGATCTTTCCTATGTAGAAAGCGTTCATGTTTGGTGCTGGTAGCCGATCTTTCCTATGTAGAAAGCGTTCATGTTTGGTGCTGGTAGCCGATCTTTCCTATGTAGAAAGCGTTCATGTTTGGTGCTGGTAGCAGATCTTTCCTATGTAGAAAGCGTTCATGTTTGGTGCTGGTAGCCGATCTTTCCTATGTAAAAGCGTTCATGTTTGGTGCTGGTAGCCGATCTTTCCTATGTAGAAAGCATCCATGTTTGGTGCTGGTAGCCGATCTTTCCTATGTAGAAAGCATCCATGTTTGGTATTTGTAGCAGATCTCTCCTATGTAGAAAGCATCCATGTTTGGTATTTGTAGCAGATCTCTCCTATGTAGAAAGCGTCCATGTTTGGTGCTGGTAGCAGATCTCTCCTATGTAGAAAGCATCCATGTTTGGTGCTGGTAGCAGATCTCTCCTATGTAGAAAGCATCCATGTTTGGTATTGGTAGCAGATCTCTCCTATGTAGAAAGCATCCATGTTTGGTGCTGGTAGCAGATCTCTCCTATGTAGAAAGCATCCATGTTTGGTATTGGTAGCAGATCTCTCCTATGTAGAAAGCGTCCATGTTTGGTGCTGGTAGCCGATCTCTCCTATGTAGCAGATGCATGCAGCACGTCGCTCTCATCAAGATGTGTAGTAAAGCCTGTCAACCTCTGGCCACGTTTCCTATCTCGTGCACTCTAATGCCCCAGTTTCCTATCTCGTGCACTCTCATGCCCCAGTTTCCTATCTCGTGCACTCTCATGCCCCAGTTTCCTATCTCGTGCACTCTCATGCCCCAGTTTCCTGTCTCGTGCACTCTCATGCCCCAGTTTTCTATCTCGTGCACTCTCATGCCCCAGTTTTCTGTCTCGTGCACTCTCATGCCCCAGTTTCCTATCTCGTGCACTCTCATGCCCCAGTTTCCTGTCTTGTGCACTCTCATGCCCCAGTTTTCTATCTCGTGCACTCTAATGCCCCAGTTTTCTATCTCGTGCACTCTCATGCCCCAGTTTCCTGTCTCGTGCACTCTCATGCCCCAGTTTCCTGTCTCATGCACTCTCATGCCCCAGTTTCCTGTCTCGTGCACTCTCATGCCCCAGTTTCCTGTCTTGTGCATTCTCATGCCCCAGTTTCCTGTCTCGTGCACTCTCATGCCCCAGTTTCCTGTCTCGTGCACTCGCATGCCCCAGTTTCCTGTCTTGTGCACTCTCATGCCCCAGATGTCTATTATGTCCGGGGTCCGTCTCCGTGCTGGCCGACCCCAGCCTCTGCTATCAGCAAACAGGCCTTCCGTCACTCTTCTCTCCAAGATACTGGGATGTTTCATTTGGCCACAGTATTTCAGTTTCCCAGACATGATACTGTGTAAATGATACTGTGTACGAGCCAGTTTTCTTCATTGTTCAGGTCTTGTAGAAGTTCAGTATTCTTCTCCTTCTTGGTCCACGATATTTTAAACACGTTTAAAAACGTTTCTATACAATTTGAGCTCAGAAGCCCCAATTTTCTTCTTTAGTAATCACGAAATTTTCCATGACTCACATACATATGTTGCAACAGAAAAGATGCATGTCCTCAAAACGTTTTTTTAAATTTTATTTTGAAATGCTTCTATCTTCCCCCCCCCCCCCCACCTCTCCCCTCTCTTCTCTATCCGTATCATCCCTGCTCCTCCCATTTCACGTTGTCTCACACTCTCTTGTTGCCGTTGTCTCACACTCTCTTGTTGCCGTTGTCTCACACTCTCTTATTGCCGTTGTCTTACACTCTCTTGTTGCCGTTGTCTCACACTCTCTTGTTGCCGTTGTCTCACACTCTCTTGTTGCCGTTGTCTCACACCCTCTTATTGCCGTTGTCTCACACCCTCTTGTTGCCGTTGTCTCACACTCTCTTGTTGCCGTTGTCTCACACCCTCTTGTTGCCGTTGTCTCACACTCTCTTGTTGCCGTTGTCTCACACTCTCTTGTTGCCGTTGTCTCACACTCTCTTGTTGCCGTTGTCTCACACTCTTGTTGCCTTTGTCTGACACTCTCTTGTTGCGGTTGTCTCACACTCTCTTGTTGCCGTTGTCTCACACTCTCTTATTGCCGTTGTCTCACACCCTCTTGTTGCCGTTGTCCCACACTCTCTTGTTGCCGTTGTCTCACACCCTCTTGTTGCCGTTGTCTCACACTCTCTTGTTGCCGTTGTCTGACACTCTCTTGTTGCCGTTGCCTGACACTCTCTTGTTGCCGTTCTCTGACACCCTCTTGTCGCCGTTGTCGCACACTCTCTTGTTGCCGTTCTCTGACACTCTCTTGTTGCCGTTGTCTGACACCCTCTTGTCGCCGTTGTCTCACACTCTCTTGTTGCCGTTGTCTCACACCCTCTTGTCGCCGTTGTCTCAAAAACTCTTGTCGCCGTTGTCTCATCTCTCTTGTCGCCGTTGTCTCACACCCTCTTGTTGCCGTTGTCTCACACTCTCTTGTTGCCGTTGTCTGACGCCCTCTTGTCGCCGTTGTCTCACGCTCTCTTGTTGCCGTTGTCTCACACCCTCTTGTCGCCGTTGTCTCACACCCTCTTGTCACCGTTGTCTCACACCCTCTTGTTGCCGTTGTCTCACACTCTCTTGTTGCCGTTCTCTGACACCCTCTTGTCGCCGTTGTCTCACAAACTCTTGTCGCCGTTGTCTCACACTCTCTTGTCGCCGTTGTCTCACACACTCTTGTTGCCGTTGTCTGACACCCTCTTGTCGCCGTTGTCTCACACTCTCTTGGTGCCGTTCTCTGACACTCTCTTGTTGCCGTTGTCTCACACTCTCTTGTTGCCGTTGTCTGACACTCTCTTGTTGCCGTTGTCTCACACTCTCTTGTTGCCGTTGTCTGACACTCTCTTGTTGCCGTTGTCTGACACTCTCTTGTTGCCGTTGTCTCACACTCTCTTGTCGCCGTTGTCTCACACTCTCTTGTCGCCGTTGTGTCACACCCTCTTGTCGCCGTTGTCTCACAAACTCTTGTCGCCGTTGTCTCACACTCTCTTGTCGCCGTTGTCTCACACCCTCTTGTTGCCGTTGTCTCACACTCTCTTGTTGCCGTTGTCTGACACCCTCTCATGTCGCCGTTGTCTCACGCTCTCTTGTTGCCGTTGTCTCACACCCTCTTGTCGCCGTTGTCTCACACCCTCTTGTCACCGTTGTCTCACACCCTCTTGTTGCCGTTGTCTCACACTCTCTTGTTGCCGTTCTCTGACACCCTCTTGTCGCCGTTGTCTCACAAACTCTTGTCGCCGTTGTCTCACACTCTCTTGTCGCCGTTGTCTCACACTCTCTTGGTGCCGTTCTCTGACACTCTCTTGTTGCCGTTGTCTCACACTCTCTTGTTGCCGTTGTCTGACACTCTCTTGTTGCCGTTGTCTCACACTCTCTTGTTGCCGTTGTCTGACATTCTCTTGTTGCCGTTGTCTGACACTCTCTTGTTGCCGTTGTCTCACACTCTCTTGTCGCCGTTGTCTCACACTCTCTTGTCGCCGTTGTCTTACACCCTCTTGTTGCCGTTGTCTGACACTCTCTCGTTGCCGCTGTCTCACACTCTCTAGTCGCCATTGTCTCACACTCTCTTGTCGCCGTTGTCTCACACCCTCTTGTTGCCGTTGTCTCACACCCTCTTGTCGCCTTGTCTGACACTCTCTTGTTGCCGTTGTCTGACACTCTCTTGTTGCCGTTCTCTGACACTCTCTTGTTGCCGTTGTCTGACACCCTCTTGTCGCCGTTGTCTCACACCCTCTTGTCGCCGTTGTCTCACACCCTCTTGTCGCCGTTGTCTCACACTCTCTTGTTGCCGTTGTCTCATACTCTCTTGTTGCCGTTGTCTCACACTCTCTTGTTGCCGTTGTCTCACACTCTCTTGTTGCCGTTGTCTCACACTCTCTTGTTGCCGTTCTCTGACACTCTCTTGTTGCCGTTCTCTGACACTCTCTTGTTGCCGTTGTCTCACATTCTCATGTCGCCGTTTTCTGACACTCTCTTGTCGCCGTTGTCTCACAGTCTCTTGTTGCCGTTGTCTCACACTCTCTTGTTGCCGTTGTCTCACACTCTCTTGTTGCCGTTCTCTGACACTCCCTTGTTGCCGTTGTCTGACACTCTCTTGTTGCCGTTGTCTCACACTCTCTTGTTTCCGTTGTCTCACATTCTCATGTCGCCGTTGTCTGACACTCTCTTGTCGCCGTTGTCTCACAGTCTCTTGTTGCCGTTGTCTCACACTCTCTTATTGCCGTTGTCTCACACTCTCTTGTTGCCGTTCTCTGACACTCCCTTGTTGCCGTTGTCTGACACTCTCTTGTTGCCGTTGTCTCACACTCTCTTGTTGCCGTTGTCTCACATTCTCATGTCGCCGTTGTCTGACACTCTCTTGTTGCCGTTGTATCACACTCTCTTGTTGCCGTTGTCTCACACTCTCTTGTTGCCGTTGTCTCACACTGTCTTGTTGCCGTTGTCTCACACTTTCTTGTTGCCGTTGTCTCACATTCTCATGTCGCCGTTGTCTGACACTCTCTTGTTGCCGTTGTATCACACTCTCTTGTTGCCGTTGTCTCGCACTCTCTTGTTGCCGTTGTCTCACACTCTCTTGTTGCCGTTGTCTGACACCCTCTTGTTGCCGTTGTCTCATACTCTCTTGTTGCCGTTGTCTCACACTCTCCCGCTGCCGTTGTCTCACACTCTCCTGTCGCCATCTCTTTATCCCCCCATGTATTCTCAATCGTCTCATTCCTCTAGTGTGGTTGAGTGAATAGTGCTCTGACTGTCTCGTGTCTGGGACTCTGATGCAATGCACACACTGAGATTCCTTCCTCTCTGCTCCAGAAGGGCAATTAAAGGAGTGCTTAAATTTATATTGCCTTTTGATATCCCTCTTGTTCTCTTAGCGGTATCGGGATCAACCCCTACACCAGTCAGTTGGATTAAAATGTTGACTTCTCGTCCTTGAGTTGGGGACGTAAATTACAAGTACCTCTGAGTGGGTTCTTCTGACGGCAGGGGACACTGGAAATTGTGAAAAGCTAATCCACACGCAATAATCAGTCCAGTGCCTCTTATTATGTTTATAACAGGGTAGGGGTATTGGAAAATGGCAATGACTGTCAGTGTTACATGGTCTAACTGCAAGCCTAGTCCGGCTGTCGTCTTTTAGCCGTCAGGGTCATGATATGCATGGTTCATGATATAAGTGCCCGCTGACTCACAACCTGTCAGTTTGTATGATTCACTGTAATATGAGATCCACAAGCTGTAGTTGTAACAGCGAGTTGTGTTGTTTCATGTACGTTACTGCAGTGAGTTCATTGAGGTAAACAAGTTTATTGTAAGTATAATGGGAAGTGAGAGTGGGCAAAGTAAAGAGCCAAAATGCCCATCTTTAGAAGGACATAGCCACGGAGTGAGACTCAACTATCTGGATGTCTCTTCCCTAGTGTGAGGTCTATTTCTGTCTCATAATCAGAATGTGAACGTGTGATTGGTCACACTCTCCCTCACCCTTCGAACATTCCAACTCCCTCCACAGTAGTCAGCCGGCGTTGTGGCCTAAGTGCAGTGAACGTCTTTCACAATTCTCCACCTTGCGTTGATTTCTACTGTATTAGCGTCTCCTATTCAAAAAGCCGGCTTCCTGGCCTAGGCGTTAACATCTTTCTCGGAATCCCGTATATTCTCGTGAGTAACGTAACCTGGCCGGTCTCCCTGGCCTAGGTGTTAAACGACTTTCTTCGTAATCCCGTTTATCCACGTGGGGTAACGCAGCGCGCGAGAATTGGTAGCGGTTCTCGCCGCGTTGGTAACTTACGGGAAAAGTGAGCCGGCCGCTCAGAAAGCAATGACAAAAACTGCTGAGCGTAATCTTGCCTAGTACATCACCAGCAGCGGTAAAATGCTGATGTTGACTGCAACGCCCTGTAAGGGATATGCCCCCCCCCCCCCAAAAAAAAAAATATAACCTGTGCGAGAATCGGTAGCGGTTCTCGTCGCGTTGGTAACTTAATGGTATGTGAGCCGGTCGCTCAGAAAGCAATGGGAAACTACTGAGCGTAATCTTGCCTAGTACATCAACAGCAGTTGAAAAATGCTGATGTTGACTGCAACGTCCTGTAAGGGATATGCAAAAAAAAAATTACAAAAATTCAGGATACAAGGCACAACTACTGAAATTTAAAAATATTGCCCAGAAATCACTAAAACATGATGGGGGTTGATTGCGATTGTAAAGGGCTTGCAGCTTACTTACACATTAGTCAGAATGATTCACTTAAACATATGAAGCGGTACAATGATCTCGGAACATTCATAGCATCTGATGGGAGATGCCTTGAAGAGATTAGAACAAGAATCGCCATGGCTAAGGCAGCTTTTTTCAAGATGAAAAATGTATTGGCCAATAAAAAGATGTCATTTGCAACGAGACAAAAAATGTTGAGGTACTACATGGAACTTGTACTTTTGTATGGATGTGAAGCGTGAACAATGAGCAGACATTCTGAGAAATATCTCATGGATGTGGAAATGTGGTTTCTGAGAAAAATGCAAAGAATACCACGGACAGACAGAAAAACTAATGACAAAGTCTACAAGAAACAAATGAACACCGTAAACTGATTAGAGAAATTAGACGTAGACAGTCAAAATTTTTTGTCACGTTATGAAAAGAAATGAATTGGAGAACTTGGTGACAACTGGCAAGATCGTGGGGAAGATAACAAGGGAAAGGCAGATAAGTAAATGCCTGGATGTCTTGGCCACGTGGCATGGTCGAGACAGAAACACGGAGCTAATCCACGACTCCGGTGATCGCGTGAGATGGCGAAACATGACCGCCCACGCGTACCGGCAAGGCACATGATGATGAATGACAATGCCTAACTTTGACAGGCCATCTCGAATTTTTAACTAATACGTAGCTAAATACAGTTTCAACAGTCCAGTACACCCGAAGACATTGGTTTAAATATGCGCAGAAGTTTTGCCTAGTTGCAACTGGTTGAAATAGGTGCAAACGTTGTGCATAGTTGCAACTGATTAAAATAGGTGCAAACGTTGTGCCTAGTTGTAACTGCTTTAAATAGGTGCAAAAGTTGTGCCTAGTTGCAACCGGTTGAAATAGATGCAAAAGTTGCAACTGATGTATGGCACTTTTGGGTACCGACAGGAGTGTCGCGGTTTTAATTGCCCACGCACTTAAATCTGGCTCTCCTCCAGCCATGTGTGTAGACAGTCATTAGACAACTTTATTCGATTAAGAATAACACTGGTTTAAAATTATTAATTGTGGAAGGGTTGAGATTTTACATTGTTATTTTAGTTACTGTTGTTAATTTGTTTTTCCTGTTTGCCTCTTTCTTTCTTTCTTTCTTTCTTTCTTTCTTTCTTTCTTTCTTTCTTTCTTTCTTTCTTTCTTTCTTTCTTTCTTTCTTTCTTTCTTTCTTTCTTTCTTTCTCCATGCCTGCCTGCCTGCCTGCCTGCCTGCCTGCCTGCCTGTCTGTCTGTCTGTCTGTCTGTCTGTCTGTCTGTCTGTCTGTCTGTCTGTCTGTCTGTCTGTCTGTCTGAGGTTATTTCCTTAATTACAAAAGTCCGTTGATTGTTGCATGATGTATGTATAGAAGACTGCTAGACTACCCAGCGACAATGAAATACACCAAACACGCATATTTGCTGCATTATTAATGTAGTAATTTCACAGAAATACCAATATCCTCTCTCTGTCTGCCACCCCTCCCCCGCCCCCTCCCCCACACACGCAGTGAACACCTCAAACACAGGCAAGGATCCCAGTCCACGCTGCAGGCATACTGAGTACATGGTGCTCGCTCCACATGTGTGTACAACACTCCGTAATCCATGGGTGGTGGTCAGTATCACAGAACTCCTCCTGGTAGCCATTTTAGCCTGGTGGGCCTGGGGGACCAGGTCGGTGCACACAAATATATCTCCGGCTAGATGAGGATTCGAACACACGAGCGCCGGACCAGCAGGTCAGCGTACACAGTCAAAGTGCTAAAGTCAGGTATATCTGTGCAAATATGAGGCAGCACTGTGACATCCGATGGAAGGGTTGTCACGGAGACACGGAAAACAATGGTCATTTCCAAAGACTCTTTTATTAAAATGAGCATCGTCGTGAAAATACAAGTACCAGAAGTAAACAAATCTGCAAACTGATAAAGTTCCGGCCACTCCATTGGGCAGTTCCCTTGGCCTTCTTTTTCCCAGTTGTGCGTCTTCCGCCTTTCCCGGGCAAAGTAATACATCTTTCGTCATCATCATGACCAAGTACCATGCCAGCTGGCGTAGGCGTTCATGACTCTCCACAGATCTCGGTCTTTGGTTTTCTGAGTCCACTCTGCTGATGATATTCCTCCATGCCATCGAATCAAATCCATCCTGCATCATTTCTCTTGGTCTGCCTCTACCTTTCTTCCCCTCGATCTTTCCAGTTGTCACGATGTTCTCCACTGCCTCTCTTCTCATCACATAACCAAAGAAAGCTGTTTGCCTCTTTCTTATCGTTGTATATAATGTTCTAGTTTCATTAGTCTCTTTGAGCCAATCGTTGTTGCTATCAAGTTCTTCCTAATTTGTTCATTTACATTCCAAGATTTAATGCCATAGAGCAAAACAGGTTCTATATAGCAGTGCTTCCCAAACTTTTCATTTTCGCGGACCGACATAAAATTTTCTTTTGCACCAGGGACGGGTGCCGTGTAAAAAAAATTGTCTCCTTGTAATCTGAAATTTTATATGACCTCAATATACATTTTAATATAAATATAAGATTTAACGTAATTGTGGACGTTGTCCCGGTGCGCTAAATACTGCTCCATAATATTATTGGATGTCGGTGATTTATTTAATGGTGGTCCCATTTTCTCATCATTTCATCTCATCTTGTTCCTCTTGTACCTTGCGGTGTCGCGGTGGAATATAAACAGCGGGAGAGTGCCCGCTTATGGGCTTCATGTATCGATATTCCCATGGACTGTTATTCCCTGCGTCCATCGTTTATGTGGTCGGCCTCTTCCTCTGCTTCCCTCTGGTCTGTACATCATTGCTTGTTGTGGTAAACTGTTAGTTGGTAACCTACTTGCATGGCCAAACCATTTGACTTGCTGCCTTCTTATAACATCTAGTGCTGCTACAACCCCCTTCTAATAAAATCTAGTGCAGATACACCCTCCCCTCCCAACTTTAGTCCTGATTTCTTCATTTATGATCTTATCTCTTCTTGGTACATTGAGTATTCTTCTCAGGAATCTCATTTCTGTTGCTGTGATTTTTCTTTTCTCTTTTTCTGTCATAGTTCAGGTTTAGCATTGGTAACATAGAGTTGGTAGGAAGATTGTGTTGTAAAGTGTTTTCTTAGTAGTTATTGACACATGTTTGTTCTTTAGTATTTGTGCTATTTGTCTAATGACGTGGTTTGCCTTATTGCATCTATTTTCGATCTCGTCTTCTGATTTGCCATTTGATGGCCCATTTTCAAGAGTAAAAATTTTATTGTAGAGATTTACAAATACAAAAAAAAAAAATTTTCAAGTGTCAAAATCACATTTAGATCTCCTTGTAAAGGTGTATATACTCGTATACACCGACAGTAATGAACACCAATATAAAATACAAATAAAATATATCATGGAAAACGATACCAAATCAGACTTTAAACAAGCTGACTAAATTACAGTATGCTGTAATAAAAATGATTTAATGATCAGCTGCTAACAGTAACTATTTAATGCGAGGGGTGGGCCTGTTTATTATTTACAAGCTTTACAAATCGTGGCTCGATTGTAGACAGCGCTACCCGCAAAGGAGAACAAATTTCCATATTGTTTCTGTATTTTGTCTTAATAATGCTCATTGGCGAAAAACCAGTTTCGCAGAGGTACGTCGACGGAAATAGAAGGAGAACTTTCAAGGCGATTTCAGTAAGTTCAGGATATTCTGCTTCGATATGTATCCAAAAAGAGGCCTAGTGATGTCATGGTTTCGAAAACCATCTTCAATCCTTCGTCAGACTTCAGATCAGCAGTTTATACCCGGACCGGCAAAGAAGGGCTCCTGGACCAGCACCGGTCCGCGGACCACCACTTTGGGAAGCACTGATATATAGCACTTCAGCACTCGCTTTCTTACATTCAATGATAGTGACTTATTGCATAAGATACTCTTCATGTTTTGAAATGCAGCTTTTATTTGCCCTATTCTTCTCTTAATCTCCGTTGTGCATCTTTAATCTGATGTTATAAATGCTCCTAGGTATTTAAAATTAAACATTTGGGTAGGAATTTTCCCTCTATTTCACATTTTGGTATCACCTTTTTTCTTTCTTTTTTTTGAAAAAAAACATGTTTACAGAACACAGTTACGGAAAACATAGGACATTGCGGCGACTAGCCTTCATCGTCAAAGCAACGTTCTATGTTCTCCGTATTTTTGTGCTCTTTAAAGGTGTATTACGTCGTGTTATTTGATATTGTTTACATTTCCACAGCATTACCGAAGCTCCACTAATTGTATTCTCCGGAGAAAGCCGTTGTAGGACCCCTGCTCCGTGCGTTTGATCTTTTGGTTTCTGGAACGCCACGCTACCTGCTCACCTGCACCTGTAATTACTCTTGATTTTCCTGCACTGTTCCCCTTCCCCCATTCCTGCTCATTCTTTAACTCTTTAATGTTGGCGTCGCTATATAGACGATTAAGACAATTGAAAACTTTGAAATTAAACAACGAAAACTGGTATAGGCACAGTGGCATCTGTAGCGATCCAAAATTCACCCATAATTATATGTGTGTTTGCTTTATTTTTTTGTTTCTTGCTTTCTGACCTTCTCTTTGTCCTGACTCTAGTGTTCCTTAAGCTTCGTGTTCATATTTCCTTCCTCTTGCTTACCTTTATTTCTACTCTCGATCTCTTGATTATTACGTGGTTGTCGGTTTCCCATGCCATCAAGTTTGCCGTCACTTTTATTGTGCTTATGTAAGTTGCTCCATAATCACCATCATCATTATTATCATCATCATCATCAGCACGACGACAATCATCATCACCGACGTCATCATCAAGTGCCTTACCGTCGGACATCAATGATTATATTTGTCTTCACAAAACTCGTCCTCTTTTCTTATTGATCAGTGCATACACTATCACCTCTACGTGCCGTGAGACAGGAATGCCCAGCATGTTGTCTGTGTGCCTTCCTCTGGATCTTTTGCTATTGATGTTACGGTTAAAAAATAATTCATAAGTTTTACGTTAGTAAATATACCATTCTCACTGTTGCGTAAGCTAATGTAGTAACTGAGAAGATTGTAGCGCGGGAACCATTCCGGTCCATTCAGCCACAGTAGATGTTAGTTTGTTAGTCGTGGTTCCAACTTCACGGCAACGGGTCGTCCCCATATTGCTCCGTTCCTGTGCCAGTGGATATCACACAAAATGCTCCTCACTGCCAATGTGAACAATGGAACAGACAGGAGTATCGGCAAGCCAACAGCCCGCACAGGTACACTGTGCATAATGCCGCCGCCAGAATGCCAACACAAAAGTCCTCCATGAAAAATACAGTTCATCGTCGATGGAAACAGCAGTCACCAGAAAGACTTCATTGACCCGGATTTTATCCCATATGGCTCGGTCTCTTTCCGCAGGACGACCCACCAAAAGCGCCGCACAAAGCACGAACTCCGTAGCTCCAGCGGCGACTCCCAGGAGTCTCCTGAAAAATGCACTCGCGAGACCGAAAAGGCAAACCAGTCAGTCCAGCAACAGCCGGCCGCCATCGTTCCAAACATGCAGTTCACGCTACAAACAACCGCGGACAGATGTAAAAGCATTCCACGCGAAACTCACAGCTCACAGTGTCACGCCACACACTCACCCAGCAGCAGGGCGACGGAACCATATCCTCCTTAGTCGCCTCTTACGAAATGCATGGTAGGCAACACTGTTACTATTTTTTGCTCCCCCGTATGGGCCCCGGCAACACACGGCCGTCAGCCACAGTAGAATAATCTAGATATTAGTTACGTTTCTTTGTATCTCCGTTTTTCTGTCTTGTATCTGCCAATAGGTTACTATGTTGGTGGTCAGCCGGTCGGTCGTTCGATGACCGTCGGCGGTCAACGGGTTGGCCGGCGGTCAATCTTTCAGACTTGTTTAATTAGTTGATGGGAGGGTCGGTGGGTTCGTTTGTCCGTGCCCACCTCTCGCCCTCTGTTTCGACCCTCTCTTATATTAAAAAGAATGTTGCATGTCCTTCACGGGACTTTGCTCTCAACGGCAGGTTGATATTCCAGGCAATTTGACGCCCAATAGTTTACTATTGCTTTCTGAATGAGAAGACGTTCAAGTCAAACCCACCGGCATGTGCAGTGAGCCCGCAATACCACCGTCAGCTCAAGGGAAGTTTAAGCGCGACCTTGTTAAACCTCTCGATCATACTGATCTCTCTCTCTCTCTCTCTCTCTCTCTCTCTCTCTCTCTCTCTCTCTCTCTCTCTCTCTCTTCTCTCTCTCTCTCTCCCTCCTCCTCCTGTCTCGCCAACACACATATATATATATGTGTGTATGTGTGTGTGTGTGCGTGTGTGTTTGTGGGTGTGTGAGTGTTTGTATGTGTGGGCGCGTGCGTGCACGTGTGCGTGCCAACTCGCATGTCGCTGCGTTTAAGGCATTGGGGAATTCCCTGAGTTCTTAAATGTTTTTTTGTTGTTGTTCGCGCATGTCAAAATGTGCCACAGTAGAAGCCATGCAACGTTTAGGAATGACTTCTTTGTTGTACTTTGTTCTTCAGAAAGAAAGTTAAAAGAGTCAGCGTTTCAAGCTTTGTGTTCTCTTGACACAAGCATGTTTAGGAATATCGACCAGGAATCACCGCGCGTGAGTAATCTAACTGCCAGCGTTTGTGTACCTCTCTCTGGCGAATCTGAGAATAATAATCGATACTGTATGATAAATGATTAAACTGGTTGCCCAGTGTTGGATAAAACTGGATCGATGCCAGGCCACGTAATGTTTAATTGTGCATTTTGCTACCCTGCAATCAGATTGGGTAGGCACATAATGGGAGTTACCTTCATGGTAGGGGAAATAGCAGATTGGGGCTGTGTGGTCTGTAGGGCCCTCCGTACACGATGTGTAGGGGTCAGTGTCACAATGGCCGCTGGCACTTCACAGAACCTTTCCTGGCAACCATATTAGTGCATACAAATATATCCCCAACTCGATGAGGATTTGAACACACACACACACACACGCACGCACCCACGCACGCACACACACACACGCACGCGCAAACACACCCATATATATATATATATATATATATATATATATATATATATATATATATATATATATATATATATATATATATATATGCAAATGATAACCATAAAAGTGTGATAGAAATTATAGTATTGTTGTTATGGTTGCCAGAAATGATACATTAGTTCTTTACTTTTTCAGAATATATTCACACATCACCAAAAAAAAAAAAAAAATATGCATTTAAGGTTTTAACTTGAATCGCCCTCGTATGAAGGGAGGAACTACGTGGAGAAAAAATCACGTTTTAGATATTCATCGAGACTCATGGAGAATGGGGAAAAGGAAGTCGACATTAGAACACAGGTTAGACAACAGAAAATAAAAAACATGGCTAGCACGCAGGGGTTGTACGTGGTTATCTCAACAGTGCGGAGGTGTGTTGCTCCGTGGTGAAGTAGTCAGTCTGCCCGTATCGCGTTCCGAAGGTCGTGTGTTTGTGTCCGGACCATGTCATTCAGTTCACGATTGCGATAATGTCGGAGACACCCGGAGGTTGTACCTGGATCCAGGGGGTTCGTGCTGTGTGCGAGGTTTTCAGCACGCCGTTCTACTGACAGAGACTTAGCCGTATGGGATAACACTCGTCTGTCTGTCTGCACATTGTCCATGCGTTTTAATGCACATTGTTTCTGTTGTTGTCTTTGTCTAAGATTAGCTTCACACGTGATGTATCAATGAAGCCGCAGAAGTCGTATGTGTCGGCCTAACGGCGCAAGAACGCAGCTCTGTTCTGAAAACAGGCACAACGCAATCACGTCCGAAAATATATATCGGGAATGAACGCAGAAGAAGAAGAAGAAGAAGAAGAAGAAGAAGAAGAAGAAGAAGAAGAAGAAGAAGAATCAATGAAAAAATTTATGATTGCAGAGAGATAAAAAGGGCAGAATGTCAGACGGGCCTGCGTGCCCAAACTCCAGACTTGTCATTGGGAATGGGATTCCCATGGGAATCCTATGAGAAACATCCCATGGGATGGGATGGGACAGCACACATGTGTATTTCCCATGGGACACATGGGACAGTAGCCATGTCATAGCAACTTGATCTACGCCAGAGCAACCCTTAATTTTTGTTTAATCTTTTACAAATATATAAAGGAAAAAAAAGAAGGATAAAAGGCTTTAATAAGTAAAGCCTTTTATCCTTCCTTTTTTCCTTTATATATTTGTGTCAATTCTTTATCTCGTGGTGGGACACCGGATAAATAAATAAATGTGCGCATGCGAGCTGCTAGTCAGCCATTATTGCTGTAGTTGTTGATTGGCGTCTTTGGCGATTTGTAAATACGAAGTTAGTTTTAATCTGCTGTAATCGAAGCAGGAATTGTAAAACAAAAGCCGAAAAGTGATTTTGACTTATTTTTTGATCCTCCACCAAATAAAGCACTTAAGTTTCATGACCCCAGAAACAAATGCTTTGATGATGAAGTCACTATGTTTCAAAAATTACGGCAACCAACTTCACAACCATTAAATTATTGGGAAGATGAACATAGGTTTCCACTGCTAAAAGCAAGTGCGGAAATTGTTTTGGCCATGCCACTGTCCTCAGCAGCAGTAGAGCGCTCATTTAGTGCAGGTGGATTGTTGTTGAGTAAGTTACGAAAACGGATGTTACCGGCTCTCGTTATAAACTCGTGTGTATATCAGATTTGCATGTAAGATGAAAATTGTGGAAATGGTTTAGAGATTACCTGGATTAACTGAATTATTAGAAACAGTCGATCAGCAGGAAATTGATAATGTGCTGAATGAGCAGAGTGATTCAGAATCAGAATGAGAATGTCAGAATGAACTGAATTGTCATATTTAGATTAAACTTTGTTTTAACAAAATAACCTTGAATATTAAAATTAATAAATTCTGTTGTTTTACATGTCTCTTTGTACATGTAGTCCTATTTAGTAGACACTAACCCTAGACTTTCATAAATTTCATAATTTTATTTGAACTGCATCCATATTAATATTATCATGGGAATCCCATGGGATGGGATGGGACAGGCATAAATTACCATGGTATGGGATGAGATGGGACTGAAAAATGTGTCCCATGGACAATCCTGCTAAATTCTAAAGCATTATAAAATAAAGTCTATCTAGTTAGCATCCATCATGTGCCATGCCGGTAAGCGTGGGCGGTCATGTTCTGCCATCTCACTCGATCACCAGAGTCATGGATCAGCTCCGTGTTTCTGTCTCGACCATGCCACAAGGCCAAGCCATCCAGATACTTGCTTCTAGGTCTTCCCCTTGGTCTGTTCCCCTCGATCTTACCAGTTGTCACCAAATTCTCCAATCCATTTCTTCTCATAACATGCCCAAAGAATTTTGACTGTCTACGTCTAATTTCTCTAATCAATTTACGATCTTCATTTGTTTCTTGAAGGACTTGTTCATTGGTCTTTCTGGCTGTCCATGGTATTCTTTGCATTTTCCTCAGAAACCACATCTCTACAGCCATCAGATGTTTTTCAGCCTGACTGCTCATTGTCCACGCTTCACATCCATATAAAAGTACAGGTTCTATGTAGCATCTCAATACTCTTTTTCTCGTTTCAATTGACATCGTTTTATTGGTCAATATGTTTTTCATCTTGCTAAAAGCTACTTTTGCCATGGCGATTCTTGTTCTAATCTCTTCAAGGCATCTCCCATCAGATGTTATTACTGTTCCGAGATAATTGTACCTACTCACTTGTTGAAGAATATTCCCATTTACTTGTATATTACATTGTGGTATTACGTCCTCTAGTTAGCAGCCTTTTTTATAAAGTATATTAATGTCTTCTTTTAAGAGTACTATAACGAAGATGACGGCAATACTCATATTAAATGCCAAACAGTTCTGGTATCTGGACAGACGTTCTTATTATGTTCTTATAAAAGAAAAATTAACTCAAAACGACAAGACGTTCTGTGTTGTCCTTCCTTGTGTCTGTCAGCTTGAGTATGCTCTCAGTATTTATGTGGGACAGTAGAGACGCTAGCTTTAGCTATATGTATGGAAATGTTTCACGCTTGGTAATACAGACTTATCGCTAGCTGAAGGCTGTGGAAAGTGGTATTCCTTATCTGTGGATCGAATATTCAAATACAACAAAAACTGTTTTGGGTGTGTATTGTTTTGCATTATTTTGGGAATAATTAAGGTGTCTTTTAGAAATAAATACAGATGAGTAGCTATTCATACAAGGGGTTGGTCATAAGTCGTTACCCTAGCTGTGACGGAGTAAGAGGAGAGAGTTGAAATTAGATGCAGTCACAATTCTTCATATCTTCATATTCGAGTCAAAAATCTACCCAAAGTAATTCAGGATCCTCGCCGGTGCTACGGAGTTCGTGCACTGCGCTGAGACCGGAGCACTTATGGGTTACACCCGTGTGCCGTGATGTTGATCCGTCGACTAAACTAAACTAAACTAAACTAAACTAAACTAAAGACGTATAATGTGTGCATGTGTTTACTTAGATGTTTCTTCCGCAAAGGTGTACGGCGTAATGCATCCTATTAACAAAAACTGCTGCGCCACCGATTTCTCAGAACAATGGAGAAGGCAAAACACGGGGCTGCGGTAAAATTCCTGTTTCAAAGACGAACACTTACAGACATAAACATACATATAAATGGAACCAATCTTTCATGTGTCCTGACTTTCGTGTGCTTAGGTGGTTAGGTGTAATCAGTGTAAGTGTGGCCACTCAAATGTTGCTGATCAGTCAAGATCTGGGATCCTCAAAGTGCAACAACAGAAATGCTACAATAGTAAAGACTGTTATTGGTAGGATCGAAAAATAGCAGTGGCGACAGTTGCTAAAAAAAATAGCAGACATAAAATACTTTGACGAATGGTGACAGTAGATAAAGCTTGGGATCGACATTATGGCACCTCTTCCGAAATTTCCAGTGTGCAATGGAGAATCCTGTCAAGCCAAAAGCACAGAAATCTATAGGAAACATGCTGCTGACATTGTGTGTGTAAGACACCTTAAGGTGTGCTGTTATTATCTGCCCAGTGGCAGCAAGAAATGGGCAGCACTGTCCAGATCTCCATACGAAACTTTAGGTAAAAAAACACCTTACATAATTAAGGAAAACACGCATTCAAATATTTCCTTTGCTTCAAGACATCGCGCCCTCTCACAAAACACGGCTTGTTCAGCTAGCAGGCACAGATTTCAATTTAGAGATTCTTTCACACCGACTTTCTTCTTTTCCCCACAATTGAATAAAGAAAAATCTCATCTCAGACCATTTTGTTGGCAATGAAGAAATCAATCTGGAATATGATAACTGGTTTTGTCGAAAAAAAAGTGTTTTATTCCCAAGGTCTATTCAAGGTCAAGTAGACATGACATAAATGTATCAATTCAATTTGTGTCTATGATTAAAAGGAATAAGCTTCATACAAAATTTCATTTCTCTATAACATTTCCTTCATTGTCAGACTTAGGACTCCCCCTTGTATTTAATAATGACATTGTGCTCTTTTTCACTGATTGTCTGCTTGTCTTCTTGTCTCTCTGTCCCCCTCCCCAACCCTCTTCTCTGTTTATAGAAGTTTTCTGCACAAAGAGAGAATCATTGACGTCATAGTCCTTCGATGTCGAGATGAAGTATAAACAGCGGAAGAGTGCCCGTGTATGGGCTTCATATATCGAAGTTCCCATGGTCTCTGTAATTCCCTGTATACATCATTTACGTGGCCGGCCTCTTCCTATGCTCCTAGTCTGGTCTATACATTATTGCTTGTTGAGGTATACTGTTAGTTGGTAATCTAGTAATCTAGGCAAACTATTTAACCTGCTGTTTTCTGATAAAATCTAGTGCTGCTATAACCCTAACTTTAGTCCTGATTTCTTCATTTCTGATTTTCTCTCTTCTTAATACATTGCGTATTCTTCTCAGGAATCTCATTTCTGTTGTGATTTCTCTTTTCTCTTTTTTTGTGTCCTTTTTTACTGTCATTGTCCAGGTTTGGCATTGGTAGCCTTGGAGTTGGTAGGAAGATTGTGTTGTATAGTGCTTTCTTAGTAGCTATTGATACATGTTTGTTCTTTAGTATTGGTGCCATTTGTCCAATGAGTTGGTTTGCCATTTGATGATATGATACTTGCTAGGTACTTGGAGCTCTTGACTTGATTCAGGGGGTCTTCTTCTATTTATTATAGTTCATGTGTCTCCACAGATCTCGGTCTTTGGTATTCTGGATCAACTCTGCTGATGATATTCCTCAATCCATCCAATATTATTTCTCTTGGTCTGCTCCTGCCTTCCCCTCGATCTTTCCAGTTGTCACGATGTTCTCCAATGTCTCTCTTCTCATCACATGGCTAAAGAAAGCTGTTTTTCTCTTTCTTATTGTTGTATATATTGTTTTAGTTTCATTAGCCTATTTCAGGCAGTCGTTGTTAGTTACTCTGGCAGTCCAAGGAATTCGCAACATTTGTCTCAAAAACCACATCTCTGTTGCTTCTAAGTTCTTCCTAATGTGTTCATTTACATTCCAAGAATCACTGCCATACAGCAACACTGGTTCTATATAGCATTTCAGCACTCCCTTTCTTACATTCATTGATAGTGACTTATTGTACTACTAAGATACTTTTCATTTTCTGACATGTGTCTTTTTCCTGCACTCTTCTGCTCTTAATCTCTATTGTACATCTTCTTATAAATGCCCCTAGGTATTTAAAATTATCCACCTGGTTAAAAAGTTTCCATTCTTAAAAGAAAATTGTGGGAATATGATTATTGTATGAATATATTCATCTCATCATGATTTTGTATTATTCACAACAGTACAATGACATCCATAGTAATGGCATGGGCAGGTTTCAGTACACACATGGATATAGGCTGAGCAGGTTAGAACTGTATGAACAGACTAGATCACCCGTTAATTTGGCAGGGTATATGATGATGATGATGATGATGATGATGATGATGATGATGATGATGATGATGTTGCAAGATTGCCTTAAACCTAATATGCATTAATATCATTAAATATATTTAAATCAAGGATCTGTGGAGATTCTTCGTGAGCTTCTAAGGTTACGTGACAGGGCACAGAATGATGATTAGTGGTATCTCATACATTTTATAGCGTCAGTATTTCCTCATTCTGCCTGAGTACTGATACACCCAGCACTATAATAGTCTACCTGCTCTTCTATTTCTAGAATCATTATGTCCGAGAAGGTAGTGGTGTGCTTCTTTGGAATTATGGGACACTGAAATTCTAATCAGATAATTCCCAATGTCGATACATAAATAAAGTATCAAAACCATTACATCACATCAGTGTGTGTGTGTGTGTGTGTGTGTGTGTGTGTGTGTGTGTGTGTATGTATGTTGTGTGTGTCTGTGTGTGTGTGATCATCATCATGTCCCATACCGATAAGCGTGGGCGGTCATGACTCGCCATTTCACTCGATCACCAGAGTCATGGTTCAACAGTGTTCCTGTCTCGACCATGCCATGTGGCCAAGCCATCCAGGTATTTACTTCTCTACGTTCCCCTTGTTCTCTTCCCCTCAATCTTGCCCGTTGTCACCAAGTTCTCCAATTTATTTCTTCTCATAACATGACCAAAAAACTGTGACTGTCTACGTCTAATTTACCTAATCAGTTTACGATCTTCATTTGTTTCTTGTAGTACTTGGTCATTGATTTTCTGTCTGTCCATGGTATTCTTTGAATTTTCCTCAGAAACCACATTTCCACGTCAGATGTTTTCGGCCTGTTTCTTCTGTGTCTACGCTTCACATCCATACAAAAGCACAGGTTCTATGTAGCACCTCAACACTATTTCTCGTTGCAAATTACATCTTTCTATTGGTCTGTATGTGTTCCATGTTGCATAAGGCTACCTTCGCCATGTCGATTCTTGTTCTAATCTCCTCAAGGCATCTCCCATTAGATGTTATGACTATTCCATTCATATTTAATATTTCAGACATAAACATTTATGAATGTGCAAAAATTTATGCTAGAGCGCCAGGCAACTGGCGAGTGGCTCTGGGGGAAAGAGATAGCCGTGTTCCCCCGGGTGTGTTGTGACGTTTTGTATAAGTCGGTACTGTTTGTTGTCGCTCGCTATCTTTCAACTGGGGCGTAGTCCACGCACGCGCTGCTGCTACTACTACTACTACTACTACTACTACTACTACTACTACTACTACTACTACTACTACTACTACTACTACTACTACTACTACTACTACTACTACTACTACTACTACTACTACTACTACTACTACTACTACTACTACTACTACTACTACTACTACTACTACTACCACCACCACCACCACCATTACTACTACTAGTAGTACAAGTGTGTGCACGGGACTGACTTTTGCTTGTGTGCTAGTTTTCCTTATTACCAGTATCCTGGCCATCGGGCAAACCAACCCCGACTTTTGAGGCACTTGGAGTTAAGGACACCGAGTCAAGAACGAGAAGTCAACATGTAACTGCGACTGACCAGCCTGCGAAACGAAACCCCTCCTATGGTCACAAGAGATCATTTAAGCGCCAGCGAGTTACACTCTTCGGCCACCACGACCTCGTAATCTGTACTAAATAGTCGAAGCACTCGATTCTTTAGCGCCATAAAGCCAGGCTAACAAAACAGTTATTTATATTGTGAACGGAATGCAATCAATAAAAATTACCATAATCACCAAATTATTGGTTGAATGAGGTCTTGTAACAAAGGCGAGCAGGCTTCGGGCACTAGCTATAATTAGATTTGTGAGCTGTGATTTGCTGGCAGTGTGGAAACCTAGTCGACAGGGGAGACTAATCGAAATGATAAATTGTCGGGAATTTTTGTAATATAGAAACCATTAGCACACCGGGTAAGTATCAAACATTATTTGTATTCAAATACAGCCCTCCAATGTGAAAGTAGCCCTAACTGCTTAACTCATTGGCATTTCCACACTAAGTGTGCATTCTGCCTAGAATCCTGTTGGTCTCTCAGCTTTCATGTGTATTTTATTTTCATGCGTGTCTTTCGATATTTGCATCTCTTCAACTGTACTCTATGAGTTTTAACCAACACAGCTATATGCGTATATGTGAGTATACGTCTCCTAGCAAGAAGCTTAGGAATACAATTGCAGGATGTGTTACACATCTATTGAGGAGAATTCAAAAGGAGCCAGTGAAAAATATTTCCATTAAGTTCCAGGAAGAAGAGAGAGAAAGGAGAGACAACTATGTGCCCGAGGTCTCCACTCTCGAGATGGATATCTTAGAAACTGACCCAGATACCAAGGAGATGTTGAAGACATGGGACTTTGACAAGCTTCCACATCTTCAGGTCACACATCCCACTATCAGTTTTGTTTGGAGGGCTCCACCAGCTGGCCTGAGAACATAACATGTTACATAACAAATGCAGTGACACCGGATTACATTTGTGAATAAAGTTTCTGTAACCAAGTGTTAAATAAAACATAATAAAGTAAACACAGGCTACTAGTTGGTTCTGAGAAAAAAGGACAACGTGTGGCCTAAAATTGTATCGCCTCCATTACCTCGTTGTCATCTGCAAACCTCTGACCCACAACAAGTGGAGGGTATTCTGGATGTTTGAAGACCTCACATTTTAGAAACGAATGAGGGCGTGCGTTGTCGTACAGAACCAATACTCCTTTTGAGATGTCCCCGGAGTCTCGATCTTATTGCGGGCTTCAGTCTGTTCACTAGCACGTCACTGTATCGAATACTAGTCCAGGTTTAACCCCTCTTATGGAAATTCACAATTATAGGGCCCTTGATATCTCAAAAGAGTCATCATGACTTTCCTAGCTACGTGGTTCATCAAAGACGTTTTCATAGTTCATTTGGAAACCTTTCTACTCATTCATACACTCTTCCCTGACTCAACAACATACATACTGAAACATCATTCTTTTGTAGTTTTCACAGTTTCACACCCTCTGACCACAACAACAACAACACCAACAACAACAACAACAACAAAAACAACAACAACAACAACAACAACAATTACGCTTCGTTGTTCTTCCACTGTGCAAGTCGATGGTGGGCCAGCAATGGTGTAATTGCTATTGCGCATGCGAAAACTGCTCGATTCCCCACTCCCGTGCATGGGGTATTGCTTGAGGGCCAGCTTGTGTCCTGAAATAAGATTGACCGTTGTCCAAACTCTTCCTTGCACTTTATAATACAATTCCTGTTACACGATGATTTCCTGTCGTTGTCACAAAATAAAACCGTGCGTTTACCCAGCTGATTATTATAGAGGCTTTCTGATTAAACGAACTATCTGCCAGCGACAACTATTTTACTAACAGTAAAAACAAATCGGATGTCAAAATCCCAGGACAATATTTATAGCTGCACGTGTACATCTCTAACGGATTTGGAACATTCGGTGGTGATTGAGACAAATCCCGGCATCGCCTTGACAGTTTGTCAACATTTGAATACAGATGGAACCCGTGGGATCATGGTGGCAATCGGATGTCGGCCATCACATGTCAGGGCAAAATTAACAGTGGCAGATGTATAGGGGAAGTGAGTGCGCTGAATCATACATCGCTTTGACAGATTATAAACAAGTCAGAGGGAAAAACGGAAGTACTCAGCACGGAAGATAACAGTACATCTTTCAATTTATCGTTTCCGGAACATCTAGAAGATTGGCAGCTTGTTGGGGAAAACTGTTGTTGGGATCATACAGTAACTCGTTAGTTTGTTGAGGGAGTCAAAACAAGTGATGACAACTTTGACAGTGACTAAGCCAGGGAAAAATAGATTCTTGACAATGGCTGATATGTCCAAATAACACCTGTGTGGACAGGAAGAATACAGTCACGTGACCAATTTTAGAGGTTTGGCCAAAAACCATGATTGGAGATGGGGAGTTGATCGCAAACCTTGGATTGTAGAAGACGTGCTTCGGCACTGTGGTTCTGATGGGAAAACGTCTACCGTGTGCGAATTGAGTAATTTAATTTTACACGTGCCTGTCATGGCAAGAGTGGATGTAATTTGATCTAACTGCAGTGTTGCCTAAGGTAGAACCGATTATAATTATTTCTAATTAATATAGGCTGTAGGCTGGTTAAAACTAAAGTGTGATGATTAGCACTGTTAGTGGAAAACTAACTAGAGTAGGGAAGTGATACTTGGCTCTGTTAGTTGGAAATAGATTAGTGAAGTGTTGATAAGCTTTACTAATTGAGGATTGAGTAATGAGGGATAATTGGGATATTGCAGTGGGTGCTCCCTGGTGTGTGTGTGTGGGGGGGGGGGGGGTTCCGCATTCTGGTTGCTGATTTTTTTTTCTTGTCTTGGCCTGATGATAACCTATGTGGTCAATTCATTTGTCCCTGATAGGTTCATTATATTTTCTGAGCGAGGCCGATGGCCCACGATCATCTAATAGAGATCAGTGACGGGGAGGCTATCACCGGTTATATGATTTATGTTGCAGGTTACCTCTGGTTGGAATGAAGAACATGAAACCAAGAGACAATCCGATCCCGGATAAAGTTTGGCGCAGGAAGATTGGCCAGCAATGGTACAACAGAGATTATGCTAGAGGAAGATGATCAACATTGCTCAGTGGAGCTGAATGGTATATGTATCCTACAGGATAAATACCGAATGAATTTAGGTCATACCAGTTTTTAACACACCAGTAGTGATGGATATTCAGTTCACTTATGACTAGAACAAAAATAAAGGACTCTATTGGAGTATAGACAATAACTTTTTAATATTGAGAACTAGAGAACATTTAGCAAGAGACAAAAAGTCTTGTTCATAGGACAGTGTTCCGGGTTTGTTTCACTACGCCGGAATTATGAAGCCGGAGTTTCTATAAACTATTAGGAACAGTTGCGTTAGGAACAATAATAGTTTTTTTTCCACGGATTATATTTACATGGGATTCAGATCTCATGGTCATCAGAGTTCCTGGAGGAGGACATGTCTGGAGAGAAGGACACGACTTCGGTGAGGTCCCTTGTGATGAGTCTTGTGATGTCGTGTGATCCTTGCCATGATGTGTACACTATGATCCTGAACTTTGAGGGCTGACACATACATTTCTGTTATAATACACGACACACATTTTCTTCGCATACACGTCTCATAAACGTTACACTTTTCTTTTAATAAATTAATCTTTATTGATTTTTAGAAGCAAGAGTTGTTGAGTATGTTGCGTTGGGGAAGTATGAGAGGGGGCATAGTACGACAGTGAGAGAGTGACAGGAAAAGGTGTCCATAGGCTGATGGAGTGTGTTGGACGGAAGCTGGTGGATTCTCCAGGATATTGATAAGGAGAAAAAATATTATAATGTGGGTGTTGACTCTCTTCACTCCAGGGACGACACTTTAAAGGAGGACACGACAGTCGTGTCTGTCTGTACACGTGTGTGTGTGTGTGTGTGTATGTATGTATGCGCGCGCGCACACACACACACACACACACACACACACACACACTGTATGTAATAACTTAATACCACAACCATAACAATCGACATGTATAACATTTACGTATTGTTTATAATAACTTAATACCACGGCTATAACATTAAACAGTATGTATAATTAAACACAGTGGGGGGAAACACACAACACACACACACACACACACACACACACACACACACAATAATAATAAGATAAATACATCACAGCTCAGTGCCATAAAATGCCATCTCCGCACTGAATCTGGGCTGTGGTGAGCACCTCTAACCTCTCTCCCGCGTCTTGCAAAGATGTATATGTTTATGTGTGTGTGTGTGTGTGTGTGTGTGTGTGTGTGTGTGTGTATGCGTGCGTGTGTGTGTGCGTGTCTGCCTGCCTGCCTGTTTCATAACACGGTAATATGCTTGCTTATGTTCACAACATTTATTTGACAATGGTTTATTTTTCTATGTGAGTGTACCATGCACAATAATAATCCATCCATCCATCATGTGCCATGCCGGTAAGCGTGGGCTGTCATGTTTTGCCATCTCACTCGATCACCAGAGTCGTGGACCATCTCCGTGTTCCTGTCTCGACCATGCCATATGGCCAAGCCATCCAGGTATTTGCCTCTAGGTCTTCCTCTTGGTCTGTTCCCTTCGATCTTAACAGTTGTCACCAAGTTCTCCAATCCATTTCTTCTCATAAAATGCCAAAAACATTTTGACTGTCTGCGTCTAATGTCTCTAATCAGTTTACAATCTTCGTTTGTTTCTTGAAGGATCTGTTCATTGGTCTTTCTGGCTGTCCATGGTATTCTTTCTTCTTCTTCTTCTTCTTCAGCTTTCCGAGCCATTGAGGTTCTTTGCTGCAAATACAATCCGTCTCCATTCGTCTCTCTGGTGGACCTTCTCTTGCCAGTCGTTGATTCCAAGTGCTTGTAGGTCTGTACATGTGTTATCTCTCCACCGTCTTCTTGGTCTACCTCGGGGTCTACGGTCATTTATTTCCTGAGTGTAAGCGAGTTTTGTTTCCCTATTAACTTCCATTCTTTCTATATGCCCCAGTCATTGTAGTCTATTAGCCTTCATGATACCAGTGATTAGCGGGGACTTAAACAGATCATAAATGTCTTTGTTACTTCTTCTTTTCCACTCTCCACTTTGTGTATCCCTAATGGGTCCAAAGATGCGTCTTAAAATTTTGTTCTCAAAGGTTTGTAACAAGGCTTCGTCTCCTTTCGTTGTACTCCAGGTTTCAGAGGCATACAGCACAACTGGTCTGATCAGTGTTTTGTATATTGTGATTCTGGTGTTACGAGATAGCGCCTTTGATTTTAGTAGATGTTGTAGTGCATAGTATATCTTATTTCCAGAGTTGATTCTAGTTTGTATTTCTTCCCTTATGATGTTGGAGCAGTTGAAGATTGTACCCAGGTATTTGTATGTTTCCGTTCTTTTAATGGTCATATTATCTATTTGTATGTGGCCAGAGTTTTTAGCCATTCCGTCTCTTGAAATTACCATATATTCTGTCTTATCTTGGTTGATAATCAGCCCCATCTGTTGGGCTTTTTCCTTTAAGTGAGTCAATATTTCCAATGTCTTTTGTTCACTTTGCCCTATAATATCTATATCATCCGCATAACCAAGCAGCTTGGATGTTCCTCCAATATCACATTCCTCCTTTATCTTCCTTACAACTTTCTCTAGAGCCAGATTGAAGAGTAGCGGCGATAGTGCATCACCCTGTTTCAAGCCAGATGTTATTTGGAAGGGGTCTGATTTCCTGCCTTTATATGTTACTATATTATAAGTATCTTCCATGCATAGTCTGGTCATGTTGATTAACTTCCTTGGTATTCCAAATTCCTGCATAGCATTCTATAGACTATTCCTATGGACACTATCATAAGCCTTTTTAAAATCCACAAAAATGTTATGGAGATTTCTTTTATATTCCCAATGTTTCTCGGCTATTTGTCGTAAGATAAATATCTGATCTATTGTTGATCTGTTTTGTCTAAAACCCGCCTGGTAGTCACCTAATATGTATTCTGAGTATGGTATTCTTTGCATTTTAATAATATAGACGCATGAAAGAAGAGTGGTTCGACGGGCCGAATGTAAGACAGGCCTGCGAGCCACATTTTTTTTCCCTTTGGAAATAAAGTTCGTAAGTTCGTTCCTTCTTCATTGTGTATTCATGGAGGCTTCTTCCGGTCTATCTCTTGATGTCTTCTACTGACATGTAGCGTTGCTCTCATCTTGCGCCATATACGACAACACAAAAACACACATCTTTTTTTTATTATTACACAAAAGTCGTTTCTTTTTGCCAACGCAACGAGAAGTTAGGTTTACGATTTAGTGGGATGGTGCGATGCCACCACCCTGGTTTGGACTCCACCAAAAACAGCTGAATTATCTAGCTGCTGGGTTAATCGGGCGTTGCAAGGTTTCAAAGAAACATTACATTTGATCCGGGATTTTGTGATGGATCGTTGTGAAGACAAGAAACCGCAAAAAGAACGACCAGACTTTCTTGTGAGACAGAGGTTTTCAGTCTTCTGGAGCCCAATTCTCTCACCCGATCAATTGTATTCATTCTGCGACTCTCTTGTGAACTATTTTAAAACAATTGTTGCGATGTTTCGACATTAAAGAAATAATAAATTTAAAACATGTACGGAGAGGAAATACTATGGGGATAGGGACATCGCATAGTGTTGGTCTGAATGCACGGAGGAATGTGTGGCCTTTCTTTCCTTCACTTAGCGAGACGACGAGCGCAGAAGAGTCAAAGCCTCGTCTGACCGCATTTAGGACATTGTCAGCGTAGTTCCCTATCAGACACGCCCACGCGTCCACCGAAGCAATATCTAGCTTGATATATTTAAAAAGACTTTTAAAATGTAATTTTTGGAATGTGATTTTAAAAAGTGTACTCGGACAATCTTTGGAAAAAATATTACAGATGCAGAAAAAAAGTATGCGCATTGAGAACTTTAAAAATCCTTAACTATCAAACATAATACAGTAAAGTGAAGCAATTTCTTGTACTTTACAGTTACATGTAAAAAACAAATGTACTCCCACCCCCAGCGCCCTCGACCGTCAGTCAAGGCTCAACGAAGTGCCACGGCCCATATGTTGACAACCCCTGATATAAGGAGCTTTTTTCACTTCAAAGATGCACCAATAAATTATTTGAAATAATTGAAGAAGACGTATCAGTCAGTAGATTATATGGAACTTCTAAATACTGAGACGGCCACTGGCGTCATCGTCGTTGATGTTTATAGCCTCATCGATTTGTTATTCTCTCTTCTACAACTGATATTCTCAGTCATTGTGTCTACTTTATGCTTTATTTATAGACACAACCATGCTGATTTGTGCAACTCGTACTTAATATAGATCAACATTCGCAGATGCAAGTTGACGTGAGCACAAATCCCGCTCCCAAGCCGTGTGGCTATAGAGACCAACCTGGGCCTGTTTATACGTGTATGGAGGGAGACTTGTCCAACCTGGGCCTCTTTATACGTGTATGGAGGGAGACTTTACGAACCCGGGCCTGTTTATACGTGTATGGAAGGAGTCCAGCCTGGGCCTGTTTATACGTGTATGGAGGGGGACTTGTCCAGCCTGGGCCTGTTTATACGTGTATGGAGGGAGATTTGTCCAGCCTGGGCCTGTTCATACGTGTATGGAGGGAGACTTGTCCAGCCTGGGCCTAATCTCAGCCTGTCCTTACCATGCCGTGCTGAATTATAACCTGTCACGTCATTATATGCCCTTCGCAGATGTTAAGTTCCCGTACTGGTCTGGCATACACCGCTATTATCTGGGCTTGTAAAGGGGAACGAGCGCTCTGCCATACACCGATCCTGAAAAGAAGTTACTTTACAAAACCTGAACCCGACAGATGCAAGCGTCTTTCTAAGTTGCGGTAGCGTAGTGGCTAGACACTCGCCTTGGTGGTCATGACATCGAATCCGCATCGAGGCAGAGTTTTAATATTCCCCAGGTTCCTGTGTCAACCCAGCCTTAAATCCGTACTAGGAAATGACTTGGGAAGTAACGGCGCCCGGCTGGCGACATCAGCCACCGAGTTCCAGTTGGTGTATAAAACCCATGGGTCTAACACTACAGGCACAATGCATCTGAGACCTGAACACGGGTCCTTTACTTACCTTACTTACGTTTTGGAGAGAGGGAGCAGGAAGCGTTGGATGAGGCAAAAGATCTCTACGTCAATGCATCGAACGTTAGAGGTAATACCCAGTCTTCCAGGAGATTCACAAACAGCAACAGAGAACAAACACAACACCAGCCCAAACAACAGACAACATCGCAAACAACAGACACCAATGCAAACAACAAACGCCAACTCAAATAAACACTAACCCACACAACAAACACCAGCCCAAACAACAAACACCAGCCCAAACAACAAACACCAACCCAAACAACAAACACCAACCCAAACAATAGACACCACTCCACACAACAAAACCAGCCCACATAACAAACACCAGCCCACACAACAAACACCAACAAACACAACAAACACCAACCCAAACAACAAACACCATCAAAAACAACAAACACCAACCCAAACAACAAACACCAGCCCACACAACAAACACCAACCCAAACAACAAACACCAGCCGAAACAACAAACACCAGCCCAAACAACAAAAACCAACCCAAACAATAGACACCAGCCCACACAACAAACACCAACCCAAACAACAAACACCAACCCAAAGAACAAACTCCAGCCCACACAACAAATACCAACCCAAACAACAAACACCAGCCCACACAACAAACACCAACCAAACAGCAAACACCAGCCCACACAACAAACACCAATTCCAACAACAAACACTAGCCCACACAACAAACACCAGCCCAAACAACACCAGCCCAAACAACAAACACCAGCTCACACAACAAACACCAACCCAAACAATAGATACCAGCCCAAACAACAAACACCAACCCAAACAACAAACACCAGCCCAAACAACAAACACCAACCCAAACAACAAACACCAACCCAAACAACAAACACCAGCCCAAACAACAAACACCAGCCCAAACAACAAACACCATCAAAAACAACAAACACCAGCCCAAACAGCAAACACCAGCCCAAACAACAAACACCAGCCCAAACAACAAACACCAGCCCAAACAACAAACACCAGCCCACACAACAAACACCAACCCAAACAACAAACACCAGCCCAAACAACAAACACCAGCCCAAACAACAGACACCAGCCCAAACAATAGACACCAGCCCACACAACAAACATCAACCCACACAACAAAGACCAGCCCACACAACAAACACCAACCCAAACAACAAACACCAGCCCAAACAACAAACACCAACCAAACAGCAAACACCAGCCCACACAACAAACACCAATTCCAACAACAAACACTAGCCCACACAACAAACACCAGCCCAAACAACACCAGCCCAAACAACAAACACCAGCTCACACAACAAACACCAACCCAAACAATAGATACCAGCCCAAACAACAAACACCAACCCAAACAACAAACACCAGCATAAACAACAAACACCAACCCAAACAACAAACACCAACCCAAACAACAAACACCAGCCCAAACAACAAACACCATCAAAAACAACAAACACCAGCCCAAACAGCAAACACCAGCCCAAACAACAAACACCATCAAAAACAACAAACACCAGCCCAAACAACAAACACCAGCCCACACAACAAACACCAACCCAAACAACAAACACCAGCCCAAACAACAAACACCAGCCCAAACAACAGACACCAGCCCAAACAATAGACACCAGCCCACACAACAAACATCAACCCACACAACAAAGACCAGCCCACACAACAAACACCAACCCAAACAACAAACACCAGCCCAAACAACAAACACCAGCCCAAACAACAAACACCAGCCCAAACAACAAACACCAGCCCAAACAGCAAACACCAGCCCAAACAACAAACACCATCAAAAACAACAAACACCAGCCCAAACAACAAACACCAGCCCACACAACAAACACCAACCCACACAACAAACACCAGCCCAAACAACAAACACCAGCCCAAACAACAGACACCAGCCCAAACAATAGACACCAGCCCACACAACAAACATCAACCCACACAACAAAGACCAGCCCACACAACAAACACCAACCCAAACAACAAACACCAGCCCAAACAACAAACACCAGCCCAAACAACAAACACCAGCCCAAACAACAAACACCAGCCCACACAACAAACACCAGCCCACACAACAAACGCCAGCCCACACAACAAATGCCAACCCACACAACAAACACCAGCCCACACAACAAACACCAGCCCACACAACAAACACCAGCCCACACAACAAACACCAGCCCAAACAACAAACACCAACCCAAACAACAAACACCAGCCCACACAACAAACATCAACCCAAACAATAGACACCAGCCCAAACAACATACACCAACTCAAACAACAAACACCAGCCCAAACAACTAACACCAACCCAAACAACAAACACCAGCCCAAACAACAAACACCAGCTCAAACAACAAACACCAGCCTAAACAACAAACACCAACCCAAACAACAAACACCAGCCCAAACAACAATACCAACCCAAACAACAAATACCAGCCCAAACAACAACACCAACCCAAACAACAAACACCAGCCCACACTACAAACACCAACATAAACAATAGACACCAGCCCAAACAACAAACACCAACCCAAATAACAAACACCAGCCCACACAACAAACACCAGCCCAAACAACAAACACCAGCCCACACAACAAACACCAACACAAACAATAGACACCAGCCCAAACAACAAACACCAGCCCAAACAAAAGACACCAGACCACACAACAAACACCAACACAAACAAAAGACACCAGCCTACACAACAAACACCAACACAAACAATCGACACCAGCCCACACAACAAACACCAACAAACAATCGACACCAGCCCACACAACAAACACCAACACAAGCAATAGACACCAGCCCACACAACAAACACCAACCCACACAACAAACACCAGCTCACACAACAAACACCAGCCCACACAACAAACACCAACACAAACAATAGACACCAGCCAGCAGTCAGTGTTCAGCGTCATACTTTGGACTTCAACTTACAACCGAATTATCTCGCTACCAGTTTTCTGAGACCTGGAATCACCGCCTCAATTGAGATGTGAACGCAGGATCACGGGGAAGGCAGGCGAGTGCAATAGCCACCGTGAAGCCGCAGTTCGCATACGCAAATATGCTCAGACATTAATGTATAGATTTAGCTCTGTTAGTGTAGATTATGCTCAAGTGCTGTGTGTTTGACTTGATACTGATATGAATGTAATTCTTCGCCTCCTCAGACAATGGTATAAACCAGAATGTGTAAGCTGGGCCGTCCCAAGTCGGCCGATCGGGCCGGGACTAATGCGCCGAGCATTGCCTTCTTGGTGTTGCTGGTCATCAGCGTGGCCATCTCCGACGCCGGCAGCCAGCAGAGTCAGCAAACATGGACTTTCAGTGAACCTGGTGTGTCATACATGGACTTCATCCCGGACATGAGAGACGGACAAGGTCAGCACTACGTGCTCACGTTCAGGACACGCCAGACCAGTGGGTTGTTGCTGCACCACTATATTGTTGATGATGAGGTGAGTCAGCTGCTTCTGTCTCATTCGCGTCTTCTGTGCTTTGTACTCCTTTGAAAGTTATCTGTAGTAAACGGTGCTACAAAAACGTATAGATGATTCAGTGCTAGATGCTGCGTCCCAAATAGAGGGTGCGACGCAAGAGGGCGGCTGGTGTAGCGGGAAGATTTATATGAAATGAGGAATTAAAAGAGATATTAATGCACGAGCGTGTGTTCACACTCATATACGAAAATTAATTGCAGACACTGTATTAAATAAAACATGTAAATTAATATTTGTAGGTGTTTGAGCAAGTTAGTAAAAATAAAGGCTTAGTGAAGACTCACATACCAATTTGATCTATAAGTAGCAAAAGTGTAAAAACCAAATAGATCAACTGTTTCAATATCTAGGCTGCACGTTAACATCTGACATAAGCTTTTACACAGCTATCAGGAACAGAATCGGTGCAATACAAATAATTCATAAATATCAACTGGGAAACCCTTTGAGGCCATGAAGACAATTAATAAATAATTACACGCGTATTGTTTGGCGCTCATAGGAGTAGGGGTAAGAGTTAGAGACTAGAGGATGCACTAGACAACATAACAATTGAACGCTATAGTTACCGACCGGGATTCGAACCTGTCACTTCCAAATGACGACAGCACTTTCGACGCAAGACCAACTAGACACTTGTTCTTGCAGCGAGGAGCTGTCGTCTTTTGGAGGTGATATGATTCGAATCCCGGTCGGTAACTATAGCTTTCAATTTTTATATTGTCTAGTGCGTCCTCTAGTCTCTAACTCTTACCCCTACTTCTATTAGCACAAATCAGTGCGTGTGTATGTATTTAAAAATAATTCAGTTTGACATTAGATATGAAGGAAATTCAGGTTTGCAAAAGAAAGTTCAATATTACAGTGGATATGTACTTGAGACAGTTCATTATTTCAGTAGATGTATACAAACAGGCTTAGAAGTACAACTGATATGTACATAGAAAGCTCAACCTTACAGCAGTTATGTGCATGAGAATGCTCAATATTAGCTATGCACATAATTAGTTCTGTATTAAAGTAGAAAAGTACGTGCACAGTTCAGTCTTACATATAGAAATGTGAGAAGTCTCACAGTTGATATGTGTTGGGGATAGATTGTATTAAATATAACATGTAAATTAATATTTTTAGGTGTTTGAGCAAGCTAGCAAAAGAAAGGCATAGTGACAACTCACATACCCATTTAATCTGTAAGTAGCCAAGGTGTAAACAATAGGTGTTTCTTTAGGTGTGGATTGTTCCGGTCAAGATGGCGGTGGACGGTTGTGTTGTTTTGTAACCCCGTTCCCTTTTTTTTCGCGTAGGAGATGGATATTTTTATCCCTTGCGTGTAATTTGTGTGCCAAGATGTAAAATCAGGAATTTCTTCTCAAGATCTTCGCCGATGCTACAGAGTTCGTACATTGAGCGAAGCAATCCATGAGTGAAATTTCGCAGCACCTGTGGTGTTCGGTTTTTCAACGTGGCGGAAAAGCGTTTGTGCTCTGTGCGGAGGGCAATCAACTTAACAAGGTAACGGGGGCGGCGAGGTGGAGCAAGGCGTTTTAGACAAAAAAGTGACCGCCAGGGCCTCAGGAATAATCGTATTCTATATTGGAACTGTGCCGGCGTAAAACAACAAGGCCCTATTCTGGACAAAAACTGGTACACTGGAACGACATTTTAGCGTTCCAGGAGACGAGAATGGGTGATCAGTTACTCCAATTGCCCACTTCAAATGTTCCTAGAACAGACGACATCTGGGAATGGCGATTCTCATTCGCGACAGTATGATGGCTTCAGAGCTAGGCATGTCCAGCTTTCCAATGACGACATACAAATATAGGCGGTTAGAGTTCAATCCGGTCTACCATTCGTGTTGGTTAATGTTGATGCCCCTAATGCGAGTGTGGATTTCCAGAAGTGGCAGTGCTTAAGTAATATATTAGGTCACGAGAGAAATGTTATTTTTGGTGGCGATTTCAACGCTAAAGGCAGATCATGGGGAAACATTTTCTTCAACACACAGGGGGAGGGGCTCGAGACTGCACTTGAAACCATTGACCTGGTTTGTATCAACAGTGGCTGTGTCACCAGGACAGCAGGTTGTCCAGGTGATTAGGAAAGTGCCAATGATCTGGCACTGGTTTCTCCTTCACTCACTATAGTGTGTAGATGGGGTGTCCTAGGGTACCACGGCAGCGACCACCACCTTTGCAGCATATTGGTGGAGAAAGGCAGAACCTAGGCAGCACAAGTCAACGGTCAAGACTTTCAGTGTGACAGTACAGGCCAAGATGTAGTGATTAAATTAGACGCGACAAGCGCAGAAAGTTTCAGGGCAGGAAAAAAAGCTGGGGTGTATGCGGGAATGGTGGGTAAGAGGTGGGTGTAATATCACTATAGTGTGTAGATGGGGTGTCCTAGGGTACCACGGCAGCGACCACCACCTTTGCAGCATATTGGTGGAGAAAGGCAGAACCTAGGCAGCACAAGTCAACGGTCAAGACTTTCAGTGTGACAGTACAGGGCAAGATGTAGTGATTAAATTAGACGCGACAAGCGCAGAAAGTTTCAGGGCAGGAAAAAAAGCTGGGTGCAGCCACCTTGGTGAAATTTTGAGGTGGTAAAGGCCTGGATGGATAAGCGTAGTGCTGTAAGGAAATGGCAAAACGTCAAGAAGAACAGAGTAGCCCATCCTAGTCCCTGCATGCACGTAGAAAGGAGATGCACACAAAAGTAAGTTAAAAACTGGCTGAGGTGGTTAAAAGTGAAAAATGGGCAGAGGTATGTCAAAGAGTAAGCACAGACAAGTCACTGAAATTATTCTGGCGACTACATAAAAGCATGAGTGGGGTAGTCAAGAATAAGAGCATTTCTGACTTCCAAGGTGCTGACCTCATCTGGCAGAGGACTAGCGAGAACAAGGCAACGCCATCTAGAGCAGAGCAACTAGACAGACATTAGAGACCGAAATCTTGCCAAGGAGGTCAGCTCAGATAGGTGCAAGGCCCAGAATATTTTTGAATGAAGACACAGTGACAGTGAAAGAAATCAAGGCTATGCTTCGACGATCAAAAACAGCACTCCGGGGCCAGATGGCATAAGATACGACATCAATAGGTGTACAGACAGCGAACTAGAGAAACTAGCAGACATGTACAACAACAGTATAGGGAGTGCTAGCATCATGGAGGTGCGGTAAATATTAACGCTCTTTCACGTTCCGGTATGTTAGTTTTTGTCTGTGTTTGCTTCTGTATATGTCTGTATATATACATAGGTCTGTCTGTCTGTTTGTTTCTGTATATGTACGTAGGTGTGTTTATCTGTACTTGAGTGTCTGTTTGCTTCGTTGTACGTAGGTGTATTTGACTGTATGGTCCTGTTCATTGTCTACAATCAAGACTGCATATCTATTGTTATTGATGTTACGTACTTCAATGATCTTTTCATATATTTCTGGTGTACAGGGGAAAAAACATTACACATCCCTGTCTTAATAGGCTGACAGTGGCCTATTTCATTATCAATCCTTATGATAGTTTTTGTTTCCAATATATGTTTTTTTTCTTTCCCACCAATTTGTAGATTTTCAAGCACATCTAATTTGTTGACATGCCGTACACTATCAAAAACCTGACACATGTGATAACATTCACATCTGTTTTTTTTTAACTTGTGTGTTACATGCATTGTGTATTGCTTCGTGTGTTTACACGGCGTGTAGCTGACTTTTGTGTTATTTTACATTCTGTACCTTTGAAATAGAGTAACGAAAACAAGTACCATCAATTAAAAGCGAAAAGAGAGCAAGTGAAAACAAACAGACCTTGTGGTGCCTGACCTCTCCTTTTCCCGTGCTCGCGCGCGCGTGCCCCTGGGCGAGTTTATCATATGAGAAACCAGACAGAATAAGAAGAAACGTATTTGTCTGTATGGTTATTTTCCCCCACACAAACTCCTGGCTATTATCTTTTTTAACCACTTCCAATAAAAAAAAATTACCCGCCATCCCCCGCCTAATACGTTCCTACCTTTTGTTCCCAAAAAAAAAAATTACCCGCCATCACCCGCCTAAAACATTCCTATCTTTTGGTCCAACAAAAACATTACCCGCCATCCTAAACAAGACTTCCAATATTTCCAGCCCTCACGAGTGGTCCTATGGCTCATTTTTCGGGCTCCTATCGCAATATATTACCAGACTCCAAGTTTTTTTTTCAGATTATACCCTCTTATCTTATTATATTTATGACCATCCCTATATCGACCACTAATACCCCTTACGACACACCATAGCCATTACACCTTTATAAGATTTCAGTGAAGAAGCTACATACCACCCTTTAATTTCACTAAGACACTATCACCCCACATTTATCATCAAGTGCCGTGCCGGCTGGCGTATGCGTTCATGGCTCTCCATAGATCTCTGTCTTTGGTTTTCTGGATCAACTCTGCTGCTGATATTCTTCCATGCAACCGTCTCAATCCATCCAGCATCACTTCTCTTGGTCTACCTCTGCCTCTCTTCCCCTCGATCTTTCCAGTTGTTACGATGTTCTCCAATGCCTCTCTTCTCATCACATGACCGAGGAAAGCTGTTTGTCTCTGTCTTATTGTTGAATATAATGTTCTAGTTTCGTTAGCCTGTTTCAGGCAGTCGTCGTTAGTTACTCTGGCAGTCCAAGGAATTAGTATTTTTATAAAAAGATTATTAAATAAATTATTATAAAAAGACACTACTATCACACATTTAACACGGTACCGACATTTTACCCCGTTCCGTCACACCCCGACCAACCATCAAGAATTTCCCATTGTTGTATATAATGTTCTAGTTTCGTTAGCCTGTTTCAGGCAGTCGTCGTTAGTTACTCTGGCAGTCCAAGGAATTAGTATTTTTATAAATAGATTAGTAAATAAATTATTATAAAAAGACACTACTATCACACATTTAACACAATACCGACATTTTACCCCGTTCCGTCACACCCCGACCAACCATCAAGAATTTCCCTGACTACCATAACATGTGCTTGGAACCCTCGTTTTTCATTACACCCACCTCTTACCCACCATTCCCGCATATACCCCATTCCTACGTAACCACGTCCAACCACAATATATAACTTTCCCTTCAACCACCCCTTCAGGCCTCATCCGTACTCACACTACCTTAATTACTTTCACAGAAACAACCCACCAACCAAAAATTCATAGACACGAATACTTTTACGCCCCTCCAATACCTTAATTACTTTCACAGACACTTACCCACAGATATTCATAGACCCCGTTCCAGTCCCACCAAAAAAATAGACCACGCAGCCATAATTACTTTTACAGAAACTTACCCGCCAAAAAAAATTTCACCCGGGATTTTACCAAAAAATTTTTTTCCCCCACTCGGCAAAAATACCTTCAAAACATAGCCGCCATATTGGATGCAAAAGTACGTGGACGTGCGCCCCACTATACTACTCTGGGGCAATTGTCAACCCAACAAAGGCAACAGTGACATTGTTTTCTTTGAATAACCATATTGTCAACACCCCAACGCCAACTGTAAATCTGGGTTCAGAGACGGTGGAAAGAACGCAGGCAATGAATTACCTGGGGCTACGATTTGATCGAAGCCTAGCTTATACTTAGCATGTAGGCCAGGTGATAACAAAGGCGAAGCGTGATTTGGCTGCGATGCGAGTGATGGCGGCGGCAAACTGTGAGCAGCGCCATCTATGTCTTCTTTACGAGGGTCTGGTCCTTTATATTTAGGAGTATGCGATGGCGATCCTGACTCTCAGCCACAAGCAGATAGAAAGGATGGAAAGGATACAGAACAAAGTTATGCGCAGTATTCTTGAATGTACAAGAGATTCAGCAGCAGGGCGATGCGTTATCTTCTTGATTTTCCAACCACGAGGGACAGAATACAAATTTGCCAAGCACGTGCCTATCTCAGAGTCAACGTAAACACACAACATCCACTACATAGCGAGATTAAGAAAGTAAAGTGCAGCAGGTTAAAAAGAGGAAAGTCGTGAATGAGTCAAGTCGAAGACATTCTTCAGCAGGTGTGTTCACTTGAGGACTTAGAACCTGGCGAGGAGTGGGTACAAGTGCCAACAGAGTTCTATACATCCTTTTCAGTGTGCATCCAACTAGACAGGAAATGCAGACAAGAAAATCCAGCTGCTGTGGAGACGGAAGTACAGGTCTGATCTTCGAGAATTCGTTAGAGGATGATGCGGTCATTTACACGGATGGGTCGGTCGTCGTCCGAGGAGTGAAAAGGTCATGGGCCTTTACGGCTCAGGCCGGAGGGAAAAGTGTGAAGGAAGAGTCTGGCGCTTTTGCTTCGACCACATGCAGCTTGACTATGCAAGTCATGACAGTAAGTAAAGCAATAACATGGCTCGAGACCATTCAATCGGGCATGTGTCCTTAGTGATTCAATGAGTATGTTCAGGACGATAGAAATAGGGTGGGTCCGAAGATAGTGGCTGCTGTCTCTGAAGCGGTCTCGGCTGGCAAAGATTAGTTTCATCTTCGTACTATGGCATGAGGGTGTACAAGGGAATGAGTGGGCTGACAGGCTTGCAGGTAGGGCTACTGTGGAAGGCGGAAAAGCCATGGACCAGGCAGACATTCTGAATGCTCGCATACCCCCGTATGTTACCAGCGTGGTGCGAACCGCTGCCGATTCTCGCAGCTGCTGTTTTCCCCACGTGGATATACGTGATTACGAACAATGTCGTTAACACCTTGGCCAGGTAGGTTTGTTACATGTATGAGAAGAAATAGTTAGGATACACGAGTGCCCCAAACATTGTTTACCAGCGTCTCAAACATGATATACACCACATTGAGGACATTGCATAGAGTACAACCCCGAGTAGATGAGATGTCTTCACTTAGACAGACATTGCAGCCAGAGGCTGTTAAAATGTTACTCCGTCTTCTGTTTTCACTTCTGTTTGCGCTTCCTTCAAAAAAAAAAAAAACAACAACATCGCTATCAGATGCAAAGTTAGAAACATTTATCAACTAGCAGCAATATCATATTCAGGTAAGCCGTGGCGAGCGGCCGGATGTGATAAACACGGACGCAATCAAGATTATTTTTGGCTTGATGAAAAATGGATGAGAAAAGATAAGGCTGTGATAACAGAATAATACAACACATCAGAAAAATAGCACTTGCGCACATTCTCAAAACACATAATAAATAACGATGACCCAGGTCGAGCGAATACAGCAGAAAAATAAATATGGCGATTGCAACAGGTAGAAATGAGAAAGTTGCATTTCAACAGGATATTATTAGAGAGACTTCTGTAAGAAGAACAGGATATCATTAGAGAGACTTCTGTAAGAAGAACAGGATATCATTAGAGAGACTTCTGTAAGAAGAACAGGATATCATTAGAGAGACTTCTGTAAGAAGAACAGGATATCATTAGAGAGACTTCTGTAAGAAGAACAGGATATCATTAGAGAGACTTCTGTAAGAAGAACAGGATATCATTAGAGAGACTTCTGTAAGAAGAACAGGATATCATTAGAGAGACTTCTGTAAGAAGAACAGGATATCATTAGAGAGACTTCTGTAAGAAGAACGGGATATCATTAGAGAGACTTCTGTAAGAAGAACAGGATATCATTAGAGAGACTTCTGTAAGAAGAACAGGATATCATTAGAGAGACTTCTGTAAGAAGAACAGGATATCATTGGAGAGACTTCTGTAAGAAGAACAGGATATCATTAGAGAGACTTCTGTAAGAAGAACAGGATATCATTAGAGAGACTTATGTAAGAAGAACGGGATATCATTAGAGAGACTTATGTAAGAAGAACAGGATATCATTAGAGAGACTTCTTTAAGAAGAACAGGATATCATTAGAGATACTTCTGTAAGAAGAACAGAAGACCACCATTCTACTTCTTTTTCTTTCATCCTTACACCCTTTCTTCTCCCCCCCCCCTCCACCCCACCGGTACACTCAATCAAGCAACTCACGCCAAGCCCACCGATCCTTAGATCCAATCATGCAGCTCACGCCAAGCCCACCGATCCTTAGATCCAATCATGCAGCTCACTCCAAGCCCACCGATCCTTAGATCCAATTATGCAGCTCACGCCAAACCCACCGATCCTTAGATCCAATCATGCAGCTCACTCCAAGCCCACTGATCCTTAGATCCAATCATGCAGCCCACTCCAAGCCCACCGATCCTTAGATCCAATCATGCAGCTCACTCCAAGCCCACCGATCCTTAGATCCAATTATGCAGCTCACGCCAAACCCACCGATCCTTAGATCCAATCATGCAACTCACTCCAAGCCCACCGATCCTTAGATCCAATCATGCAGCTCACTCCAAGCCCACCGATCCTTAGATCCAATCATGCAGCTCACTCCAAGCCCACCAATCCTTAGATCCAATCATGCAGCTCACTCCAAGCCCACCGATCCTTAGAACCAATCATGCAGCTCACTCCAAGCCCACCGATCCTTAGATCCAATCATGCAACTCACTCAAAGCCCACCGATCCTTAGATCCAATCATGCAGCTCACTCCAAGCCCACCGATCCTTAGATCCAATCATGCAACTCACTCCAAGCCTACCGATCGTTAGATCCAATCATGCAGCTCACTCCAAGCCCACCGATCCTTAGATCCAATCATGCAACTCACTCCAAGCCCACCGATCATTAGATCCAATCATGCAGCTCACTCCAAGCCCACCTATCATTAGATCCAATCATGCAACTCACTCCAAGCCCACCGATCCTTAGATCCAATCATGCAGCTCACTCCAAGCCCACCGATCCTTAGATCCAATCATGCAACTCACTCCAAGCCCACCGATCCTTAGATCCAATCATGCAGCTCACTCCAAGCCCACCGATCCTTAGATCCAATCATGCAACTCACTCCAAGCCCACCGATCCTTAGATCCAATCATGCAGCTCACTCCAAGCCCACCGATCCTTAGATCCAATCATGCAGCTCACTCCAAGCCCACCGCTCCTTAGATCCAATCATGCAGCCCACTCCAAGCCCACATATCCTTAGATCCAATCATGCAGCTCACTCCAAGCCCACCGATCCATAGATCCGAATCATGCAGCTCACTCCAAGCCCACCGATCCTTAGATCCAATCATGCAACTCACTCCAAGCCCACAGATCCTTAGATCCAATCATGTAGCTCACTCCAAGCCCACCGATCCTTAGATCCAATCATGCAACTCACTCAAAGCCCACCGATCCTTAGATCCAATCATGCAGCTCCGTGCATGTCCTTCCATTATTATTCATTTTTGTTTCTACTTCTCTCCTCCATCGTTTGCCACATGGTACCTGTGTGTTTGCTACATTGTACCCGTGTGCCAAGTTGTATTTCTACTATATTATCTCTAACTGTTCTTCAATTCGAACTCTGCAACTTAACTGCGACACCGTGATAAATGACACTGACATAGGTTTTCAATCTCTAGCCCAGGAGTTTATTTTCGGGCACATCTTGTGAGATAAATGACCTGCAGGTAGAAATCATACCACCACACAGTTCGTCATCCCTGCTCACACTGCCGTACTAACCATTCTAAATTAAAGAAAACATGTCGCCTGTCATATCATCTCGTCCAGTTGACAGTTCAATATTAATATTCCTAATTGTACTATATATATTTCAGAGAAACCTTTATATGTATTTACTCACGCCATCAATGTTCTTGTATGACCGTTCGTTGATTCTCCAACTGAACTAATGGTCCATCAACTCTCATTCCATCTCTGCTTCTTATTGCATTCTTCCTTTCCTTAGATTCTTTGGAAGTTCAATTACTTTCGCCATTCGCTTCTCAAAGATCTTGTCCCGCTGATAACTCTGTGCCTTCCTTTCTTCATGGATCGTCTTCGCCGTCTCTTTTCTTATGACGTCACGTTTCCAATATCTACACGCGTACGTTCATTGCTCGTGCCGCACTTGTAATTTCAGTTCTTCCTAAATCTCTATTTTTTGACGTGCGCCGTATGGCACTTACCCCCCCCCCCCCCCCTTACACATTAAAATGTTGTAAACATTTTTCCTACCAGCTCAGTCTTCCAGTCTTTGACACACACAAAATTTATACATCGGACACATATCACATCTATCCCCGTAGACAATGTGTGGCTCCAAATTCCTTATTATATCAGAGAATTGAAGTCCAGCATACTAAGATCCCAATGTCTCCCACGACATCCCTAGTAGCTCCTTAAATGTGTGTGTTCACCACATTCAGCCTCCACTGACATCATTGATAACTGAATCGCTCATGCCTTCGCTGTGTATCTTCATAGTCGACCTTCCCATAATCCAATGTGCGTATGACCTGAATACAGTTGACGTAACTTCTGTGCTTTGACTTCGACTGTTCCGTGTAATGCTTCATGTGGGGTTTTCATATGTGCATATTTTTGTCGGCACTTTCTAATGTTGTTTCTGTATATTCTACGTTGACCTCTGCGGCTCATGAGTATGGCTGCCTAATATTTACCTGCAATATTTAATCCTGTTCCATCACATAATAATAGTATTATTAAGTTAATTACCTAGATAACTACTATTCCTTTCGTACCCATTCATCCTGTTCATGAAATAACTACATGTTAAAGTATGAATAATAATACCCTAATTAACGCAATAATATAATTGCAATGAACCCAATGAACATTTGAAACCAATCAATTTCCTCATAATCAAATCAGTAGTAACCTTTGCATTATGTGTCCTACCTATTTGTCTTACTGAACCTGTGGAATTTGTGTCAATGTGTACATAATATATATGTATTGTCATGACAAAACAACAATAATACATCATGCGATAACTAAATAAAGTATTAACCGAAATAATGATAAATCTTGTTCTTTTCATTTGTTTTGTCATGTCTTTTCTTTTCATTTCTTTCTTCTTCTTCTTCTTTTTTTTTTTTTTTTTTCAAGTGTATTCTTATTTTCATGTTTTATTTTTTTTTCATGAATTCATCTTTTTTTCATTTTCATGAATTTATTTTTTTCAGGAATTCATCTTTTTCCATTTTCCTGAATCTCTATTTTTTGACGTGCGCGGTATGGCACCGTGCGTTTGTTACATTGTACCCGTGTGTTTGCTACATTGTACCCGTGTGTTTGTTACATTGTGCCCGTGTGTTTGCTACATTGTGCCCGTGTGTTTGCTACATTGTACCCGTGTGTTTGTTACATTGTGCCCGTGTGTTTGCTACATTGTACCAGTGTGTTTGTTACATTGTGCCCGTGTGTTTGTTACATTGTGCCCGTGTGTTTGTTACATTGTACCCGTGTGTTTGTTACATTGTGCCCGTGTGTTTGCTACATTGTACCCGTGTGTTTGTTACATTGTACCCGTGTGTTTGTTACATTGTGCCCGTGTGTTTGTTACATTGTGCCCGTGTGTTTGTTACATTGTGCCCGTGTGTTTGTTACATTGTGCCCGTGTGTTTGTTACATTGTGCCCGTGTGTTTGCTACATTGTACCCGTGTGTTTGTTACATTGTACCCGTGTGTTTGTTACATTGTGCCCGTGTGTTTGCTACATTGTACCCGTGTGTTTGTTACATTGTACCCGTGTGTTTGTTACATTGTGCCCGTGTGTTTGCTACATTGTGCCCGTGTGTTTGCTACATTGTGCCCGTGTGTTTGTTACATTGTACCCGTGTGTTTGTTACATTGTGCCCGTGTGTTTGCTACATTGTACCCGTGTGTTTGTTACATTGTGCCCGTGTGTTTGCTACATTGTGCCCGTGTGTTTGCTACATTGTACCTGTGTGTTTGTTACATTGTACCCGTGTGTTTGTTACATTGTACCTGTGTGTTTGCTACATTGTACCTGTGTGTTTGTTACATTGTACCTGTGTGTTTGTTACATTGTATCCTGTGTGTTTGTTACATTGTACCCGTGTGTTTGTTACATTGTGCCCGTGTGTTTGCTACATTGTACCCGTGTGTTTGTTACATTGTACCTGTGTGTTTGCTACATTGTACCTGTGTGTTTGTTACATTGTACCCGTGTGTTTGTTACATTGTGCCCGTGTGTTTGCTACACGGAGAAAGCTACATGCAGCTACAGATGGCAGTGAATAGTCAATTAACTTTACACATTGCATGTCCTTGCAGGACGTTGCCATCAACCCCAGCTACTATTAGCCGTTTGTGGTTTACTAGGTAATTTTATATTTAGTAGTTTGCCATTGCTTTCTGAACGAACAATCGACATTTAAGTGTTCACTGACCCGTGTGTGGAACGAACCCATTGCGCCGCCGTCAGAGGAGACAGTTTAGGCGCGTTAAACCTCTCGACCACGCCGATCTCGAACAGTCAATAAAGATTGGGGTTGATTGCAACGCCCTGCAAAAAAAAAGAACATACATATTTTAATTGAACGACACCACTTGAGTATTATAACCGACATACTTGAAGAGCACCAGACCCATGTTCAATAGAGCAACAGTATGAACATCTGTTCATACAGATACACATGCTCATAAACACAGAAAAAACATGCTCTTGCAAACAGAAACACGAGCTCATGTAAATAGTAACATATGATCATATAAATAGTGACACATGCTCATACAAATGCGATGACACATTTGAGATAAATAGAACAGCTAGTGAAGAATTGAAGCAGATCATGCTTGCAGATAGCATAAGCACATGTTGATCAGCGGAATGTTCAAACCTGTAGTATCAACGGTAGTATCCTGTTCAATCCTGTAGTATTAATAGACGTTTCTTGTTCAATCCTGTAGTATCAATGGCAGTATCTTGTTCAATCATGTAGTATCAATGGCAGTATCCTGTTCAATCCTGTAGTATCAACGGTAGTATCCTGTTCATTCCTGTAGTAACAAAGGTAGTATCATGTTCAATCATATAGTAGCAATAGAAGTATCTTGTTCATTCCTGTAGTATCAATGGCAGTATCTCCTTCAATCCTGTAGTATCAATGGCAGTATCCTGTTAAATTCTATAGTATCAACGGCAGTATCCTGTTCAATTCTGTAGTATCAACGGCAGTATCCTGTTCAATCCTGTAGTATCAACGGTAGTATCATGTTCAATCCTGTAGTATCAATGGTAGTATCATGTTCAATCCTACAGTATAAACGGTAGTATCCTGTTCAATCATGTAGTCTCAATCGAAGTATCTTGTTCAATCCTGTAGTATCAACGGTAGTATCCTGTTCAATCCTGTAGTATCAACGGTAGTATCCTGTTAAATCCTGTAGCATCAATAGAAATATCCTGCTCAATCCTGTAGTATCAACGGTAGTATCCTGTTCAATCCTGTAGTATCAATAGAAGTATCTTGTTGAATCCTGTAGTATCAAGGCAGTATCCTGTTCAATCATGTAGTATCATTGGTAGTATCCTGTTCAATCCTGTAGCATCAATAGAAATATCCTGCTCAATCCTGTAGTATCAACGGCAGTATCCTGTTCAATCCTGTAGTATCAATAGAAGTATCTTGTTGAATCCTGTAGTATCATTGGTAGTATCCTGTTCAGCCTATGAGGGTTATACGTGAGATAGACAGTTTCTGTTATTTAAGATACCGGGGTTTCACTTGTTTGTTCAGGTTGTTTTTCAACAGTTCAGGTATTTATATCGTGCTCTCCACTTTCTTCTCAGGGATATGCAGTATTATACTTTTGTTATTTCATATGCTGTAGATTATATAACCCTGCTCTCTCATATGTGTAAGTTATATAATCCTGCAACTTCTTATGTTCTAAGGTTATATGCGCCTGGAATTTCATACGTTGTAGGTTATATAATCCTGCTGTTTCTTGTAGATGTGGATTTGTGGAAGATATAGACACTACCAATGCCATTTTCACGGTGACAACATTAACAGAAAGAATGACTGAAATTAACAGAGCTCTATATTTGTGCTTCATTGACTACACTAAAGTATTTGATAAGGTTAAACACGATGAAAGCATTAGGATGTTGGACATTTTAAACATCGATGGTAAAGATCTTAGAAATAACAAAGAAAATGTATTGGCAACAAAGAGCAGCGTAAGAATTGACAAACTAATAGCATTAAACAAGGTGTTAGACAGGGTTGTGTTCAATTTGTACAGCGAAATAATAGCGAGATCCACACAAGACGTTCCAGGAACATCAGTTGGTGGCCATAATGTAAACAACCTGCGTTATGCAGATGACATGGTTGTGGTCGATGAAAATGAAACCAGTTACAAGAATATAGATCTAACTGCAGCAGAAAGTCGAAACAAAGGACGTGTCTGAATAACCGAAAACCAGAAGTAATAGTTATTACAAAGAACAATTGTATACCTGAGTTTAACATCAAAGTGAATGGAACCAATGTGAACCAAGTCAATGTATTTAATTATCTGAGTACTTTAATGACAGCATAAATATTGATAATGAAGTAGGTCAATATCAGCCTGTTAAGAGAGATGTGCGACAGGGAATTGTAATGTCTCCAGATCTTTTGTTTTCCTATACAGTGAAAATATTTTTAGAAATTTAAAAGATATGAGAGGAATCGACATTGGGGGGGGGGGGGGGGGGGGGGGGGGGACATGACATCAATAACAGTAGATATGCGGATGATACAGTATTAATTTCATACAGCTAACAGGATCTGCAACATTTAGTAGATACGGTTATTGTACGCAGTGAACAACTGGGGTTAGAATTAAATTATAAGAAGACACAGATTATGGTCGTCACTATGAAGAAGAAAATACTTCTTGTGATACACGAGTAAATGGGAATATTCTTAAACAAGTGAACCGGTACAGCTATCTCAGAACAGTTATAACATCTGATGGGAGATACCTTGAAGAGATCAGAACAAGAATCGATATGGCAAATGTAGCCTTTTGGAAGATGGAAAACATACTGACCAATAAAAATATATCAATTGCAACGAGAAGTAGAGTGTTGAAGTGCTGCATAGAACCTGTACTTTTGTATGGATGTGAGGGGTGGACAATGCGCGGACAATATGCAAATAAGCAGAAATATGGGTTCTGAGGAAAATAAATGGACAAACAGAAAAACCAATGAGCGAGTCCCATAAGAGGCAAAATAAAACCGCAAACTGATTAGAGAAATTATACGTAGACAATCAGTTTTGTTTTGGGCCCGTTATGAGAAGAAATAAACTAGAGAACTTGGTGACAACTAGGCAATATTTAGGTGAAAAGAACAAGAGTAAAGCAGAGAAGTAAATACCTGGATGGCTTGAACACATGGCATGGTCGAGACAAGAACACTGAGCTGATTCAAGACTCTGGTGATCGTGTGAGATGGAGAAACATGACCGCCCACGCGCATTGACATGTCACATGATGATGAATGACAGAAGATGGAAGATGTTTTAAACAAGTGAAATGTAGAATAACCAAAACAAAGACAGCATTTCACAAAATGAAACTTATCTGCAATTTATCTTTGTCAAATGAGGTGAGGACAAGAATTTTTAAGAGCTATAATGAGCCAATGCTGATTTATGGAAGCGAAATATGGACAATTCACAGACAAGTGAGGAATTATATGGAGGCAGTGGAGTTATGGTTTTATAGAAGAATGGTAGGAACACTGTGGACGGATAAAAAGAGCACTGAATATATCTTGACAGACATTAACTCACAAAGAGTTCTGAATAAGAACTCACAAATAGTTCTGAATAAGACGATTTACATTATTTGGGCGTATCATGAGAATATAAAAACTTGAATATATCGTCACAACGGGAAAATTGGAGGGGAAGAGAGGCATCAAAACCTCTCACATTCTCACATAGTGGCATGAAGGAGCATCAGTATCAGAAATGACAGGCAGCACATGGGGCAGAGATCTTTGGCCGACATGATCACCAACAATACACGACATGGGCTATAAAGGAAAGAAGAGAATTATATAACCCTTTTATTCCATATGTTGTAAGTTATATAATCCTGCGTTTTTATGTGGTGTAGGTTATATCAATGTCTGCTGAGAGGAGATTTAGTAAACAAGCGCACAAATCCCTAGAAGCCTTGGAGATGAGGTTTTATAGAAGAATGCTGACAATTAGACAGCCAAAATGAGCAATCTGGACATTGTGAGGGAGGCTAAGTCGTTACTACTGAACACAAACATCAGACAGAAACAGTCATTTTTTTGTTTTGCCACATTATGAGAAGACAAAAACTGGATCATGTTGTGATAGCCGGAATGATTTGTGGAAAGATAAATAGAGAAAGACAGCGTGAGAAAATCTCGACAGTCTTGTGTCATGGCGCGGGAGGGAGTCAACACACGAACGGGTCCATGCGTCGGAGATCGCAGTTTCTAGAGCTGGGTTGAGATGAGCTAAGAAACGGCATTACACTCAGGACATTCCCATACGTGCTTCGTCCCCTCGTTCAACAGCCAGCTAATGGTTTCAACTGTCATCTGATTGAAAGTTCTTCGTGGTCTCTGTGGTCGTAGATTCGTCCGAGCCCCGGTCGATCCCACGTCATATCATTCTCTCCACATACGGGTGCGCAGTCTCTTCCACCGCTTTCTTCACCTGCTTCAACAGGCGCCCGACCACCTTTCCCTTTTCCAATGGTAATCTACCACCGAGACGACATTCCCTATCAACCTGTTCATTCCCCCACACTCCTGCATGACCAGGGCAGAATATCCGTACAATTCTTAAAATCTGTAACCTCTGAAGCGAGGCAAACAACATTCCCTTCTCCACCTTACTAAGCATACTCCATGAGTCCGTTATGAATACACTGTCTGTTGCAGCGGTCTCCTTCAACCATCGGAAGGCTGCTGTTATTGCTTCCACCTTCCTTCTCATGCCGGAGGTTGTAGTCTCAAATGCCAGACTCTCCTTTTGTAAGCATTGTCCATTGGCCTTCGAAATGAACCTCAACTATTACGCCTGTTTCTCACCACTAACCCATCGGTGTAGATCACTATGTCACCCTGATGTGTGTTGCCGTGGATACGTTGTTGCACCTCAAACTCTGTGGGCCTGCTGCCCATTCTCTGCACTCACTACCCAGTGTGACCTTGTGCTCGCAATTTATAGAGAATTATGATCGTCCACGCCAGCCGGCAAGGCACTGGATGATGACGATGATTGTAGGTTGTATAATCCTGCGATTTTATATAGTGTAGGTTTTATAATCCTACTATTTTATATGGTGAATGTTATATAATCCTGATATTTTACATGGTGTAGATTATATAATTCTGTTATTTTATATACTGTATAACCCCACTATTTCTTCTTTAATGTATGTTACAGTCCGAAATTACGGCTATATAAAAGATAGAATATAGTTATGTGAATAATAGTATAGATGGGGATCAGCATATTGCGTGTTCTTAAACATCCGGTGTACTGATGCCAAGGTAAGGCTAATCCACACGCAAAATTCAGTCCAGCACTACAAGAAGTATTGTGTATGGATACGCTGGAGTTCAAAGCGAGCGCGCGCAAAAAAAAACCAACAACAACAACAACAACAAGAACAACAAAAACTTGTATACATTTAAACACAGACCAAATAATAGATAGAATACGGTAATTGTTTACATGAAATTAAGAACTCATAGCATTATGGTATTAATGTAGTAGCATTTAGGGGCAGTTTGGTACATGTTCAGCACTCTATTGGTCAGAACATGCTAACCCACACAGATTAGACATTTTATTTCTCCATTATTGACGATATTTAACTTTACCCAGCGTCATACTACTGATGGAATTTACACCGTAACTCCACGACCAGCCATGGTGGGGTTGAAATAGAGCAGTGGTACTCAATGGGAAGGGGGACTTCCCCCTTCCCCCACCCCGGGGAGGGGGGGGGAATTAAGATTATTTCAAGATCGCGTTAATACAAGAACCGATTACTTTATATTGTTTTCCCTCCATACTTTACGGTTCTGTGCTTTTCGCCCTTCTGAATTTAGTTTTATAACGTAAGTAGACCGGCAAATCACGTTTTATGTAGACGTCTAGACTTGTTCTAGTATGTGTTATTACAATTTAGCTTCCACTTTTACGTATACTAGTAGGGATTTGGGGGGGGGGAATTTATAGGTAGACAATACGAAAAAAGGGGGGGGGGGGGAATGACATTCTGAACATATGGTGAAGGGGTGCATGGGCTAAAAAAGGTTGAGAACCACTGAACTAGAGAATTGCTAATTTTGAAAGAAAAAACACACAACTAAATTGTGAGAGAAAGAAGACGAAAAGTGAGAAGAGGAGAAAGTAGTATGAGCAGGGAATCTCCCCGATGTATAGGAGCACATCCATCGTGGCAGCCACAGGGCCCACAGTGAACGTTAACGGATGTGTATTTAATAGAGAAAGAGAGACAGAGAGAGAGAAAGAGAGAGAATAAGAGATAATAGCATATCTAATGGTAACGATATTGAAGAGAACGAGAAATAGAGAGAGAGAGAGAGAGAGAGAGAGAGAGAGAGAGAGAGAGAGAGAGAGAGAGAGAGAGAGAGAGAGAGAGAGAGAGAGAGAGAGAGAGAGGAGAGAGAGAGAGAGAATATGTGATACATGTGGTATCTAATAGCAATACTCTAGAGCAGTGGTTCTCAACCGGTGGGGAATTCCCCCCCCCCCAGGGGGGAATGTTAGGGTTTCCAGGGGGGGGGGATTAAGTTTATTTCAAGATCGCGTTAATACAAGAACCGATTACTTGATATTGTTTTTCCTTTCATACTGTACGGTTCTGTAAGTCTTACCCTTCTAAAATTCACTTTATAAAGTAATTAGACCCACAAATCATGTTTTATGTGAACTTCTAGACTTGTTTAAGTATGTGCTATTAAATTTAGCTTCCATTATTACGTATACTGTGTAGGGGCGGCGGGATGTTTAGGTAGGAAATACGAAAGGGGGGAATGACGTTCTGAAAATATGGTGAAGGGGGGCACGGGCCAAATTTTTAGGTAGGAAATACGAAATGGTGAAAAAGGGGGGGGGGGGCATGGGCCAAAAAAGGTTGAGAACCACTGCTCTAGAGAGAGAGAGAGAGAGAGAGAGAGAGAGAGAGAGAGAGAGAGAGAGAGAGAGAGAGAGAGAGAGAGAATCTAATAAAAACGATAATATAAATACATAAATATGAGAGAGGAGACGGGAGAGAGGATAAGAGATTCATAGCGTTTCTAAGGACAACGATAATCTACAGATAGACAGACAGACAGGCAGGCAGGCAGGCAGGCAGGCAGGCAGGCAGGCAGACAGGCAGGCAGGCAGGCAGGCAGACAGACAGACAGACAGACAGACAGGGCGCAGATAACAGATATATAGCGTATCTAAAGTACATGAGAGAGAGAGAGAGAGAGAGAGAGAGAGAGAGAGAGAGAGAGAGAGAGAGAGAGAGAGAGAGAGAGAGAGAGAGAGAGAGAGAGAGAGAGAGAGATATCAGTATTCTGATGAGAATGATAATCTTTGGTTTGTTCATATGCAACTGAGTTTCCCCAGTGGACAATAACGTCACCTCTTGCGCGCTAATTACCGCGACTATCAGGCCGTCCGTCAGTCAGGAATTCCTCTGTCCGCTCTGATACAAACAGTCGTCTTGTGGTTTCTCCAACAGACAGACGGCATTCCCCTGTTTTCAGAGTACCAGCTTTACGTGGAGCTCAGCGAGGCCAGGCTGAAGGCGGGCTTCTTTGTCAACAACTTCCAGGACTTCATTACCATTGGCAAAGGTAAGACACGCCTGAAACAGGTATGATACAATGGTATGACCACATGACGGTTGGCAAAGATAAGCCCGTTTGATACAGGTAAGATATAACGATATAACATTGCAGTTGGCAAAGGTAAGCCAAGTGTGATACAGGTATCAGACAATGATATAACATTGCAGTTGGAAAAGGTAAGCCAAGATTCATAAGTACGTTCTGACGTTCTGCTGCAGATGTGAATTCCCCAGTTAGTGTCCATAAAATCATGGACAAAGAGAGATAGTCGAAGACCCATGCTTCATTAAAAGATTAAGAAGAAAACGGGAGAGGAGGAGGAGGAGGGAGAAAAGGCAGTTGGAGCAGAAGCAGAAAGACGAAAACCCAGAAGAAAAAGAAGAAGCCACCACTGTCCACAACACATATTGCCATGAGTGTGTACATATGACATCTAGCACTAGACACACTATATGTTATATCTAGCACTACACACGATACATGTGGTATCTAGCACTATACACACTATATGTGATATCTAGCACAATACACACTATATGTGATATCTAGCACTAGACACACTATATGTGATATCTAGCACTATACACACTATATGTGATATCTACCACTATACACACTATATGTGATATCTAGCACTACACACGATACATGTGGTATCTAGCACTATACACACTATATGTGACATCTAGCACAATACATACTATATGTGATATCTAGCACAATACACACTATATGTGGTATCTAGCACTATACACACTATATGTGATATCTAGCACTACACACGATACATGTGGTATCTAGCACTATACACACTATATGTGATATCTAGCACTAGACACACTATATGTGATATCTACACTAGACACACTATATGTGATATCTAGCACTAGACACACTATATGTGATATCTAGCATTATACACACTATATGTGACATCTAGCATTATACACACTATATGTGATATCTAGCACAATACACACTATATGTGATATCTAGCACTAGACACACTATATGTGATATCTAGCACTAGACACACTATATGTGACATCTAGCACAATACACACTATGTGTGATATCTAGCACTAGACACACTATATGTGATATCTAGCACTATACACACTATATGTGACATCTAGCACAATACACACTATATGTGATATCTAGCACTAGACACACTATATGTGACATCTAGCACTAGACACACTATATGTGACATCTAGCACAATACACACTATATGTGATATCTAGCACTAGACACACTATATGTGATATCTAGCACTAGACACACTATATGAGATATCTAGCACTAGACACACTATATGTGATATCTAGCACTAGACACACTATATGTGATATCTAGCACTATACACACTATATGTGATATCTACACTAGACACACTATATGTGATATCTAGCACTATACACACTATATGTGATATCTAGCACTACACACGATACATGTGGTATCTAGCACTATACACACTATATGTGATATCTAGCACTAGACACACTATATGTGATATCTACACTAGACACACTATATGTGACATCTAGCACTATACACACTATATGTGATATCTAGCACTACACACGATACATGTGGTATCTAGCACTATACACACTATATGTGACATCTAGCATTATACACACTATATGTGATATCTAGCGCTATACACACTATATGTGATATCTAGTGCTATACACACTATATGTGACATCTATCACTATACACACTATATGTGATATCTAGCACTATACACACTATATGTGATATCTAGCACTACACACGATACATGTGGTATCTAGCACTATACACACTATATGTGACATCTAGCACAATACATACTATATGTGATATCTAGCACTAGACACACTATATGTGATATCTAGCACTATACACACTATATGTGATATCTAGCACTAGACACACTATATGTGATATCTAGCACTATACACACTATATGTGATATCTAGCACTATACACACTATATGTGATATCTAGCACTACACACGATACATGTGGTATCTAGCACTATACACACTATATGTGATATCTACACTAGACACACTATATGTGATATCTACACTAGACACACTATATGTGATATCTAGCACTATACACACTATATGTGATATCTAGCACTACACACACTATATGTGATATCTACACTAGACACACTATATGTGATATCTACACTAGACACACTAATATGTGATATCTACACTAGACACACTATATGTGATATCTACACTAGACACACTATATGTGATATCTAGCACTATATACACTATATGTGATATCTACACTAGACACACTATATGTGATATCTACACTAGACACACTATATGTGATATCTACACTAGACACACTATATGTGATATCTACACTAGACACACTATATGTGATATCTAGCACTATACACACTATATGTGACATCTAGCACAATACACACTATATGTTATATCTAGCACTAGACACACTATATGTGATATCTAGCACTAGACACAATATATGTGATATCTAGCACTAGACACACTATATCTGATATCTAGCACTAGACACACTATATGTGATATTTAGCACTATACACACTATATGTGATATCTAGCACTACACACGATACATGTGGTATCTAGCACTATACACACTATATGTGACATCTAGAATTATACACACTATATGTGATATCTAGCACTACACACGATACATGTGGTATCTAGCACTATACACACTATATGTGATATCTAGCACAATACACACTATATGTGATATCTAGCACTAGACACACTATATGTGATATCTAACACTATACACACTATATGTGATATCTACCACTATACACACTATATGTGATATCTAGCACTACACACGATACATGTGGTATCTAGCACTATACACACTATATGTGATATCTAGCACTAGACACACTATATGTGATATCTACACTAGACACACTATATGTGATATCTAGCACTAGACACACTATATGTGATATCTAGCATTATACACACTATATGTGACATCTAGCATTATACACACTATATGTGATATCTAGCACAATACACACTATATGTGATATCTAGCACTAGACACACTATATGTGATATCTAGCACTAGACACACTATAGGTGACATCTAGCACAATACACACTATGTGTGATATCTAGCACTAGACACACTATATGAGATATCTAGCACTATACACACTATATGTGACATCTAGCACAATACACACTATATGTGATATCTAGCACTAGACACACTATATGTGACATCTAGCACTAGACACACTATATGTGACATCTAGCACAATACACTATATGTGATATCTAGCACTAGACACACTATATGTGATATCTAGCACTAGACACACTATATGAGATATCTAGCACTAGACACACTATATGTGATATCTAGCACTAGACACACTATATGTGATATCTAGCACTATACACACTATATGTGATATCTACACTAGACACACTATATGTGATATCTAGCACTATACACACTATATGTGATATCTAGCACTACACACGATACATGTGGTATCTAGCACTATACACACTATATGTGATATCTAGCACTAGACACACTATATGTGATATCTACACTAGACACACTATATGTGACATCTAGCACTATACACACTATATGTGATATCTAGCACTACACACGATACATGTGGTATCTAGCACTATACAAACTATATGTGACATCTAGCATTATACACACTATATGTGATATCTAGCGCTATACACACTATATGTGATATCTAGTGCTATACACACTATATGTGACATCTATCACTATACACACTATATGTGATATCTAGCACTATACACACTATATGTGATATCTAGCACTACACACGATACATGTGGTATCTAGCACTATACACACTATTTGTGACATCTAGCACAATACATACTATATGTGATATCTAGCACTAGACACACTATATGTGATATCTAGCACTATACACACTATATGTGATATCTAGCACTATACACACTATATGTGACATCTAGCACTATACACACTATATGTGATATCTAGCACTATACACACTATATGTGATATCTAGCACTATACACACTATATGTGATATCTAGCACTATACACACTATATGTGATATCTAGCACTACACACGATACATGTGGTATCTAGCACTATACACACTATATGTGACATCTAGCACAATACATACTATATGTGATATCTAGCACTAGACACACTATATGTGATATCTAGCACTATACACACTATTTGTGACATCCAGCACAATACATACTATATGTGATATCTAGCACTAGACACACTAAATGTGATATCTAGCACTATACACACTATATGTGATATCTAGCACTATACACACTATATGTGATATCTAGCACTACACACGATACATGTGGTATCTAGCACTATACACACTATATGTGATATCTACACTAGACACACTATATGTGATATCTACACTAGACACACTATATGTGATATCTAGCACTATACACACTATATGTGATATCTAGCACTACACACACTATATGTGATATCTACACTAGACACACTATATGTGATATCTACACTAGACACACTATATGTGATATCTACACTAGACACACTATATGTGATATCTACACTAGACACACTATATGTGATATCTAGCACTATATACACTATATGTGATATCTACACTAGACACACTATATGTGATATCTACACTAGACACACTATATGTGATATCTACACTAGACACACTATATGTGATATCTACACTAGACACACTATATGTGATATCTAGCACTATACACACTATATGTGACATCTAGCACAATACACACTATATGTTATATCTAGCACTAGACACACTATATGTGATATCTAGCACTAGACACAATATATGTGATATCTAGCACTAGACACACTATATCTGATATCTAGCACTAGACACACTATATGTGATATTTAGCACTATACACACTATATGTGATATCTAGCACTACACACGATACATGTGGTATCTAGCACTATAACACTATATGTGATATCTAGCACTATACACACTATATGTGATATCTAGCGCTATACACACTATATGTGATATCTAGTGCTATACACACTATATGTGATATCTAGAACTATACACACTGTATGTGATATCTAACACAATACACACTGGATGTGATATCTAAAACTATACACATTGTATGTGATATCTAACACTATACACACTATGTGTGATATCTAGCACTATACACACTATATGTGATATCTAGCGCTATACATTATATATGTGATATCTAGAACTATAACACTATATGTGTTATCTTACATTATACACACTATATGTGTTATCTAACATTATACACACTATGTGATATCTAGCACTATACACACTATATGTGATATCTAACACTATACACAATATATGTGATATATAACACTTTCTTTCTACATGCACTCAGTGAAATATCAAACATCGCATGTAGGATAACCTTAGTTATTCAGCCAAAAATAAGGTAGCATCGTGACATGAATACATCTTATCACATTAAGCGCAAATGGTATCACAATATCATATATACAATAATGGCAAATCACAATCAGCCGTAGCAGTCATCCGTGCGCTCATTCTCAATCCTCGCACTTAATAACTCGCTGCTATATTCACTCAGCAAGGCTAGCTTTCACACTGGCATTTCATACACTCTCCCGCCCGATCGCACACCTCTCTCCTCTATCACGGTCAGTCCCAGTCTGAGCCTTCAGGTCTCGGTCTGATAGTCACGTGGCGCTTGACCGCGTGTCCCCTATGATAGTCGTGCTGTGTCAGTTGTCTTGCCGTACTAGCTGTCCGGTCATGTTGACTCAGGTCCTTCAGTGCAAGGTTATACTGTCAGTCACGGACGTGGTCCCGTCTATGTCCCTGTGTCCTGTTTATAATCTTGTGTCCTGTTTATAGCTGGGTCTTGTTGTCCCGTCTATGTCCTGTCTGTGACATCTCTGTTGTCCTGTTTATGACATCTCTATTGTCCTGTCTATGACGAATCTATTGGCCTGCCTATGTCCTCATCCGCACTCTCCAACACGCTGGAGACTACATACACAATACACCTGCTATCTAGTACACAATACATGTAATATATAGTACTAGACACAGTACACATAATAGATGTATTACCTAGCACTATACACAGTACACGTGTTATCTAGCACTATACACAATGCATGTGATATGTAATACTAGACACAATACATGTGATATCTGGCACTATACACAAGACGCGTGATATCTAGCATAATAATATTATATCTACCTCTGTACACACGAATGCCATGACAGGTTCGTTTATCAGTGTTTTACATATTATTTGAATGTCTGTCTGTCTGCTGCCTGCCTGCCTGCCTGCCTGCCTGAATGCCTGCCTGTCTGTCTGTCCATCTATCCAGCTGTAGCTTCCGTTTTGTTTCTGGCAGCACTCAACAACGACCGGTGGCACTCCCTAGATCTGCAGATTGACGTCAGCAAGGCCGAGATGACGGTGGTGCTGGACGGGGAAGTGGGCCGCAAGACCATCAAGGCCTACTCCTGGGGAAACGCCGCCAACATTTTAGTGTGGGGACATCTGACGACTGTAGTTAGCCTCGGAGGTAAGGCCATTTTATGATCATGTTCTAGAGACAGATAAGGGGTGAAACAGATGGCCTTGTGGACAAACAAACAGACAGGTAGATGAACAGAAAGGGAAACATATAGAAAGACAAGATGAAATACAGGAAGACAGATAGGGTGACATAATTGCAAGGGGATATGAAATCGATATACTTGGGGTTAGGTAGGTGAGTGTATTGGTTAAGGAAGGATGAATGTATAAAAAAGAAAAAGGGAAGAGTATAAAATAGTCATCCTGCTTGATTTCTGTATCTGGTCATGAATTCATCCAGCACTCACCCATTCAGTGAGACATGCTCTGGGTGTTTGAATGCGGAGATAGTAGACATAAAGAAGAAACAACAAAAGTCTGGCTTGTAACCATCTTCATATTTAGCTTAAGTCAACTGGTAGGAAGCACAGGGTCATCAGTGTGAAAGGGAAGAACCAGTGAAGGAACGACATTTAATATAAAGGGGGTAATAAACGTAGTGCCAATCCATGTAACATGCTGTAATACGTACACGATGGACTGGGATGTCAGGGAACGTATGATAAACACAGGGTGTCTCTGTGAAGCCATGCTTATATATATATGTGTAGTATGGTTTGTGTTACTGTGGCGAAGGGGTAGCGAACGCGGTTCGAACTCCCGCATGCATCAGCTCAAGCGATTTGGTAGCAGACCGCCGTGTGTTGATCTTTAACAAAGGTAAGAGAGTCGGTCGTTGAAAAAGCAATGGCAAACTACTGAACGTACATTTGCCTAGTAAGTCACAAACAGCCAAACATGCTGAGTTGATTGCGACGTCCCGTAAAGAACATACGACTAACTTGTATTGGCTGTTGCCGGCAGCATCCAAACAGCTTTGTCGGTTCAGTTTTTAATGAAATTCAGGGCTGACTGTGAAGTGAGTCCCGCCTCAGCTTTAGATTATTTCGCAGGCTTGTGTTCGGTTGCACTCCATAAACAGAATACGTCAGTGTTGGATACATATATAATTGAGACATACATCATAGAGGTCGGCGTGGCAGGACAGGTGTAAGGTGCACCCGTTGAAACTTTCACTGGTCGCTGCGGCGTTGTGGGTTCATGTCACACTGCGGTCAGCTGGACTTAAATGTTGACTTCTGGTCCTCGATTTGAGGACGTAAATGACAAGTACCTTAGAAGTAAAAAGGGTTCTCAAGATGGCGAAGGACACTGGTAATAGGGAACGTTAACTGTCACGCAAAATCAGACCCGAGCACTCACCAGTAGTAGCAACGACTAGCAGTAGTAACATTATGTGTGTGGAGTACATTCAAGTACACAGGAAGAGAATGTAAAAAAAAAAAAAACATAACATTATGTGTGTGGAGTACATTCAAGTACACAGGAAGAGAATGTAAAAAAAAAAAAAACACTCTCTTTTCTCTTAGTTTTAATTAGTATTGGATTCATGTATGCGTTAATCTAGCTAAAAATGTTTGTGCTTTCTTTAAATGTTTTTTTAATGTGTTTTCTTTGTCTTCATGCACATGTGTTCCTGCTAGAAAGTGTTTCAGCTCACCGCTTACAATTCCAGTTATTTGAAGCATCAGCTTTAATGGACTAAAATGGCATATCCCGATATTGTTAAATTAACTGGAATCTGATAATTACGCAAACAAAAATGTCATCTCAAATGCAGATCAAAGTGAACGGAACTAGTCTGAAATAAATCAATCTACGAATGTAAGTATTATTGTAGAAGACCCACTCCGACTTCAGAGGTACTTCAAATATACGTCCCCAATTCAAGGACGAGAAGTCAACATTTAGTCCAGCTAACCGGAGTAGGGGTTGAATCGGCTACCTCGGCATTTATTTTATCTTTGTATTGTTGAATAAACTGCTCAATCAATGCTTTCTCCATATCGCTGTGTATAAGAAAACTTGTAATGCATTTTGCAGGGACGAGGAAAAACCCGGGCAACTTCCAGCCGTTTGTAGGTTGTGTTGCAGACGTAGAGTACGCCCTGCCAGACGGTACCCTGACACGTCCGACGTTCAACAGCACCCTGGGTGTCACGGCGGGTTGTCTGGATCGGTGTCTGGGCGACAGGTCCTGCAACTTGGGTAAATGTGTCAATGATTACACGTCCATGCACTGCGATTGTTACGGCACGGATTTTGAAGGACCCTATTGCGACATTGAAGGTGAGTATGTAGATGTGTTAGTGTTCTCCGCACCCGTGCCACCACTGCCACCACTATTGCAGCCGCTACTACTGCTGTTGCTACTACTATTACTACTACTTTTACAACTTCTACTACTGCAACTGCTACTACTACTACTACTACTACTACTACTACTACTACTACTACTACTACTACTATTACTACTACTACTACTACTACTACTACTACTACTGCCCCTGCTGCTGTTGCTGCTGATACCCCTGCTAGTTTATTCTCTTGTCTTTTCTCCCTCTCCATAGACTGAATAATTCGTAATTTCGCTCATGAAGATAATAATCATTATCCTGTAACCTGTCCTTTAATTTCTTCTTCTTCTTCTTCTTCTTCTTCTTCTTCTTCTTCTTCTTCTTCTTCTTCTTCTTCTTCTTCTTCTTCTTCTTCTTCTTCTTCTTCTTCTTCTTCTTCTTCTTCTTCTTCTGCGTTAACCCGGACGTGATTTCGTTGTGTCTGCCACATGCGACTTCTGCGGGCATTTGTTGACCAGGTTAACTTTCCCGGGTGTTTCGTAGGACGTTTGACTCTCACTGTTGTGGTGTTATCCCCCATCCCTGTTGGCCCATTTAGAACAGCCGAAGACATCCCGGTAAGCCCTCAAGGGAAGGCAGGGGCAGACCATGGGCATTCCCCGCCATCCAAGGAGGCTTCCATAATTGCAGAGTCGACACATGGTGCTCTGGTACTGGGCTCACCCAAGGAATCGTCACGTCCTGCACATGGCTGCTTAGCCTCACTTCCGTATATTGGGACTTCCGTTCACCATAGGCTGTTCCTCCGGAAATCCAGAATGCAGTCTGCAGATGACATCCACACAGTGAGCTTTCGATTCGGACGTTCCACATAATGGATTTGCTATCCAAGCAATATTCCATTTCGTGCCTACTGGGACGCTTTTTCTACCTTTGATGACGCCCACACAATGAGCTTTTGATTCTGGCTTTCCGCGTAATGGATTTGTTAGCCAAGCAATATTTCATTTCATACCCCTGGGACGCTTTTGCTAGCCGATATGCATGTGGTATAAAGTGTGGCAGTCTAAGTGAAGTCACATACTTCAGGCACCTTTAGATGTCAACCTGAATGTAGTTAAGTAAGCTGCAGTCTACTTGAGCTTGTTGACATCTTCATAGGGCTGTACTTTAATTGTCCTGTCATTCAGTCATTTTCTCTCATTCGTGTCCCTGACAGATACACATTTCAGTGTTCGAGGTAATCTATGACTACACATATCAATGTAAGGGAAAATCTATGATATATATTGTATTACACACTTTAGTGGGAAAGGTAATCTATCACAGATACTCTACTACACAAATCAATGGGAAAAGTAATCAGTGTCATATACTGTATTATACACGTCATTGTGAAGGGCAATCTATGACATATGCTGTATTATACACGTCATTGTGAGAGGTAATCTATGACACATACTCTATTATACACGTCATTGGGAAAAAGCAATCTATAATACATACTCTATTGTACACCTCATTGTGAAAGGCAGCATATGACAGACACTGTATTATCCACGTCATTGTGAAAGGTAATCTATGACACATACTCTATTGTACACGTCATTGTGAAAGGTTAACTGTGACACGTGCTGTATTATACACGTCATTGGAAAAGATAATCTATGACACGTACTTTATTATACAGTCATTGGGAAAGATAATCTATGACACATACTGTATCATATACGTCATTGGGAAAGATAATCTATGACACATACTGTATCATATACGTCATTGGGAAAGATAATCTATGACACATACTGTATTATATACGTCATTAGGAAAGATAATCTATGACACATACTGTATTATATACGTCATTGGGAAAGATAATCTATGACACATACTGTATTATATACGTCATTGGGAAAGATAATCTATGACACATACTGTATCATATACGTCATTAGGAAAGATAATCTATGACACATACTGTATCATATACGTCATTGGGAAAGATAATCTATGACACATACTGTATCATATACGTCATTGGGAAAGATAATCTATGACACATACTGTATCATATACGTCATTGGGAAAGATAATCTATGACACATACTGTATTATACACGTCATTGTGAAAGGTTAACTGTGACACGTGCTGTATTATACACGTCATTGGGAAAGATAATCTATGACACATACTGTATCATATACGTAATTGGGAAAGATAATCTATGACACATACTGTATCATATACGTCATTGGGAAAGATAATCTATGACACATACTGTATTATATACGTCATTAGGAAAGATAATCTATGACACATACTGTATTATACACGTCATCGTGAAAGACAATATATGACATATACTGTATTATACAGTCATTGGGAAAGGTAATCTATGACATATACTGTATTATACAGTCATTGGGAAAGGTAATCTATGACACTCTCATCTCTCATCTCATCATGTTCCTCTTGTACCTTGCGGAGTCGAGGTGAAGTATAAACATTGTGAGAGTGCCCGATTATGGGCTACATATATCGATATTCCCATGGACTCTGCTATTCCCTCCGTCCAACGTTTACGTGGTCGGCCTCTTCCTCTGTTTCCATCTGGTCTGTATATCATTGCTTGTTGTGGTATGCTGTTGGCTGGTAACTTACTTTCATGGCCAAACCATTTGACTTGCTACTTTCTAATAAAATCTAGTGCTGCTTTAACCCCCACTTTAGTCCTGATTTATTCATTTATGATCTTATCTCTTCTCAGATCTTATTCTTCTCAGGAACCTCATTTCTGTTGTTGTGATGTTTCTTTTCTCTTTTTCTGTCACTGTCCAGGTTTGGCATGGGTAGCATAGAGTTGGTAGGAAGATTTTTTTGTAAAGTGCTTTCTTAGTAGTTATTGATACATGTTTGTTCTTTAGTATTGGTGCCATTTGTCCAGTGAATTTATTTGCCTTATTGCACCTATTTTCGATCTCGTCTTCTGATCTGCCATTTGATGATATTATACTTCCTAGGTACTTGAAACTCTTTACTTGTTTCAAGGGATGTTCGTTTAAGTGAATTGTTGTTGTTTGTTCTTCTTTAGTTATAGTCATTACCTCTGTTTTGCTTGTGCTAAATTTCATGTTATGTTCCCTACACATTTCGTTTAGACTATTCATGTGGTCTTGTAATTCAGCTTCTGATTTTGCTATTAGTGCTTGGTAGTCAGCAAACAGGAGTTCTCTAATGGTTAGATTTGCAGATGGTTCTTCTTCTGTGTTTTCGTCATGCGGTATTCTTGCTGTCTCTGCTTGGCTGATTTCTTTACATATGTTGTCTATATCTTATATATAAATTGCGATCTCCGTCTTCTGTCTGTCTGTCTGTCTGTCTGTCTGTCTGTCTGTCTGTCTGTCTGTCTGTCTGTCTGTCTGTCTGTCTGTCTGTATGTATGTATGTATGTATGTCCTTTATGCGCTCGCGAACGGCCCATCCGATTGAGATGAAATTTTCTACACGTCAGTGCAGCCCACTGTCATATTTTTTGTGTGTGAAATCGGCTGCTTACCCAATATTATTTCACTTTTCATTTTTCATTATAATTTCATATATCTCAGGGGACTTAACTCTGTAAAGTTATTTCAAGGGGCATAACTTTTCTGTATACTTATAGTCATATTGTGGCATCGTTTTCAAAGATTTATAAACTCTTTGTCCATAGTTATGTACCGGCATATGAGTTATAATAAATAATGATACAATCTGTAAGGCATTTTTAAAGTTTTCATAAAAATAATGCATAATGCATAACATTGTAACTCATCTTTTTTTGCTTAAAGAATGAATAAATAATAGTTACCTTATCTCTATCAAGTTTGAAGATTTTATATTTCTTTACACTGTCGCCAACTCTAAGAAGACATGGAACAACTTCAGCCATTTACTTTTTCTAAAATAAATGTCATGAAGGTTGGTAAATGCTGGCAAAGAGAAATATGTCCAAATCTCTAGAAAGTATTAGTCAAACGGATATAATTATCGTCAGCTCAATAGCTGCATGTTTTAAAAATATGACGCTGACTTCGGAGACAGCACAGAATACCACACATTCATAACTTCAGCAGGGTCAGATATACTGAATAACAATAACAGTTTTGAATTGTCAAAAAAAAAAAAAAAAAAAAAACTTCAGCCATTATTAAATCTACAGGCATATGCGTTATATTCCTCCTCCTCTTCTTCTCCCCTCCTCCACCTCCTACCCTCTTCCTCTTCTCCTCCCCCTCCTCCCTCTCCCTCCTCCATCCTCCTCTTCTCTCTTTCTCCTCCTCCTCCCTCCTCCTCCCTCTTCCTCCTCCCAGCTCCTACTCCTCCTTTTTCTTCTTCTTCTTCTGCTGCTGCTGCCGCTGCTCCATTTACCCAAGTTAATTGTTGGGGAAGATGTAAAGATCTTTCAAGTGCTCTTTCTAATGCTTTTTGTAAGTTGGTCTTCGTTTATCTAAGGTTGTTCTAACTGCAACCAATAAATGATCAGACAGACAGACAGACAGACAGACAGACAGCCAGCCAGCCAGCCAGCCAGCCAGCCAGCCAGCCAGCCAGCCAGCCAGCCAGCCAGCCAGCCAGCCAGCCAGCCAGCCAGCCAGCCAGCCAGCCAGCCAGCCAGCCAGCCAGCCAGCCAGACAGACAGACAGACAGACAGACAGACAGACATATAGACAGACAGACAGACAGACAGACAGACAGACAGCCAGCCAGCCAGCCAGCCAGCCAGCCAGCCAGCCAGACGGACGGACGGACGGACGGACGGACGGACGGACGGACGGACGGACGGACGGACCGGACCGGACCGGACCGGACCGGACCGGCCAGACCGACCAGACCGACCAGACCGACCAGACCGACCAGACCGACCAGACCGACCAGACCGACCAGACCGACCAGACCGACCAGACCGACCAGACCGACCAGACCGACCAGACCGACCAGACCGACCAGACCGACCAGACCGACCAGACCGACCAGACCGACCAGACCGACCAGACCGGACCAGACCGACCAGACCGACCAGACCGACCAGACAGACCAGACAGACCAGACAGACAGACAGGAACGGGAACTTATATGACTACTCATATGAATTAAATGAGATGCTCCCCATCAGGGGCTGGGCGAAGCCGGGCCGGATCAGACAGATAGACAGACAGATAGACAGACAGACAGACAGATAGATAGTCGGGCACGGGAACGTGAGCTTATATGACTACTTATATGAATTAAATGAGATGCTCCTCACCAGGAGCTGGGCGATGCCGGGCCGGGTCAGACAGACAGACAGACAGACAGACAGACAGACAGACAGACAGACAGACAGACAGATAGTCGGTAACGGGAACGGGAACTTAAATGACTACTTATATGAATTAAATGAGATGCTCCCCACCAAGGACTGGGCGAAGCCGGGCCGGGTCAGACAGACAGACAGACAGACAGACAGACAGATAGACAGACAGACAGACAGACAGACAGACAGACAGACAGTCGGTAACGGGAACGGGAACTTATATGACTACTTATATGAATTAAATGAGATGCTCCCCACCAAGGACTGGGCGATGCCGGGCCGAGTCAGACAGACAGACAGACAGACAGACAGACAGACAGACAGACAGTCGGTAACGGGAACGGGAACTTATATGACTACTTATATGAATTAAATGAGATGCTCCCCACCAAGGACTGGGCGAAGCCGGGCCGGGTCAGCTAGTATGTTATAAACAAGAGAGGGGACAGCGCACAGCCTTGTCGTACTCCAGATCTTATGGTGAAGGGTTCTGAGTGTCCTCCAGTTGCTCTCACTATGCATTCACTGTTGTTGTATAAACTTCTACATAGGTTTGTTAGATGTGTACTCACTCTATGACACATACTGTATTGTACACGCATTGGGAAATATAATCTGTGACACATACTGTATTGTACACGTCATTGGGAAAGATAATCTGTGACACATAGTGTATTGTACACGTCATTGGGAAAGATAATCTCTGACACATAGTGTATTATACACGTCATTGGGAAAGATAATCTGTGACACATACTGTATTATACACGTCATTGGGAAAGGTAATCTATGATACATACTCTATTGTACACGTTATTGTTAAAGGCAACATATGACACATACTGCAGTATACAGTCATAGGGAAAGGTAATCTATGACACATACTATTTTATACACGTTATTGTTAAAAGCAATATATGACACATGCTGTATTATACACGAATATTCTCGAATATCGGATTATTTAGGCAGTGATATTGAGCGTGTCATCAATAGATGTTGTTTGTTATTATTATGACTGCTATTGTTGTTGTGCTCGTAAACATCATACTTGCTCTTAAGACATATCAGATTAGAGAACGTGTCAGATGAGAGAACGCGTAAATTGTGTTGGAGTCCTTGACGCAGATCTTGCAAGAACCAATTAGAGTATATCAAAATATTACAATCTGAATTTTCTCTCCAATTATCTTCCCTTGTTTGCTTTATAGAAGTGCCATCTAGTCTACTTATCCCTGACATTGGGGATGGAATGGCTAAAGCCATCTTGAGTTGTGGCTCTTGAGTGCTGTTCTTCTCTAGCCTCTGTCCTCAAGTATCGCGCCTACTTGTCGGTGCTGAGTCCTTTTATTACTTTACTTTGTCAACAATTTCACATAAGATACTTCTTGTGATGTATGTATCGTCTATAACCAGTGCCTGCATATAGGAAACGAATTCTCATTTCTGGGATAGCTTTTTTCTTCCAAAACCTGTTCGTGATGTAACTTGTAAAAAAAAAAGAGTGGAATAATGATTTTGTGTTGTTGTTTTTGTTTCTTTTTTTTTTTTTGCTTGGGCTTGCTTATCATCATTAAGTTGAGCAGCACTTGGGCTAATTTTGAGGCATCTTTTGGCTTTTATTGTGAATTCATCATCATCCAGTGCCTTGCCGGTGGCATGGACGATCATGCAAGAAATTACGATCTCCGAGGTCATGGTTCAATTTGTGCGTGTGTTGACAACCATCCGTGCCATGACACAAGACTGTTAAGAATCTTCTTACGCTGTCTTCCCCTTTCTCTCTTTACGCAAAACTTTCCGGTTGTCACAACATGTTCCAGTTTTTTATTCTCATAACATGCCCCCCCCCCCCCCCCCCCCCCACTTTCTGATGTTTGTGATAAGTTTTCTTTGCGAATCAGCTTCCCTTAACAAGTCAGAAGGATTGGTTGGAGTCAGTTGAGTCAATTGATTGGGATCATTGCTCATTTTGGCTGTCCAATTAAATTTCAACATTCTTCTATAAAACCACATCTCCAAGGCCTCCATGGATTATTTTCTCCTGTTTACTAATTGTCCAGGATTGCAGCCGTATGTTAAAACTTGTTCTGTGTAACATGCAAGAACTCTTTTTATAACTTTCAAGGACGGTGACTTATTGCACACAGCGTTCTTCATTTGATAGAATGCAGGTTTGTGCTTATCCTATTCTGTTCTTTATCTCAGTGATGCACCTTCCGTCTGATGTTATCCATGTGCCTAGATATCTAAATTTCTGCACTTGCCCCAAAATACTTTAATTGCACATATATCTAAATTTATGCACTTGCCCCAAAATACTTTAATTGCACATATAGGCACAATATGTTTCTTTTATATCACCATGACTACTGTCTTTCTATTATTCCAACTAAGGCTTATTTTTTTCACTTTCTTCAATCACTGTATCTACCATCTCCTGTAGTTCCTTCTGGCTTGTTGCTATCAAGACGGTGTAATCAGCATAACGTAAGTTATTTATATTATGTCCACCAATCAGGATTCCTGGTATATTCTCTGTAGATCTCTTTATATATTCATTGTGCAATGAGAACAAATCAAGAGACAATATACAACCTTGTCTGACACCCTTATTTATAAACTGAAATGTTCCTAGAGGGTTATTGATTCCTATGGCTGCATTTAGCAGCTGCATATGTCTCAACTGACAGCATAGATAGTAAACAAACATATTGCTTGATCAATCTCGTCTTTGTTTTTGCCAAGAAGCGTCCATTCCATTTCGTAAGCTATCCCAATTCACAATCTCCAATGGTGAAATGGCGGACCCTCACATTGGTAACAAAGATATAAAATTATTATCAAATCTGCTGTCAAAGAGGAAGCGTTGATCGTTTGGAGGAAAGGTCTCTACTATATCTAGGAGGCAAAATACCATTTTAAAATTCCACTTACTATTCAGCTCATTGTAACAATCCAACCTTCTCGAACAATCGTATCGTTAATGACACGTTACACTCCCTCATCCAGAAGGGTGTGTTACCCTAGACAGTCACACTCTACGGACAGCCTCACTCTACGTGTCCGCGACAGCATTCTGGGTAAACAATGCCTATCTTTTATTCTTCTTCCTTGGTCCTACTACTCTTGTCGTGAAGCATCGCAGAGAGGAGGCAGCTGTCATTTTCGGTGTTTCACTTGTTTTGTTGCTGGTACCTAACGTCATATTTGATTTCTTCAATGCCTCTGTTACTACAACTAACCAACTCTTCCTGGGTCGTCCTCTCACCTTGTAGCCCACTTTATGTCATGTTGAACGTTGTATCTGTTGGTTCATCTTGTTCCATTCTAGCCAAATGTCCTAACCGTGTAATTCTTTGTTGTTCTATAAAGTCAGTAATATGTATTATCCCCACATTCGTTCTTAGTTTCTCATGTGTCAGTCTCTGCTCGTTTTTGCAGCTGCGTTTCTTGAGCATTTCATTTCACATAATGTTATTTTACGCCTGTGCATACCTGTTTGTCTTTTCTTCTTCTTCTTTCGTTCGCCTAAAATATGTTTATAACTGCAATGTTGTCTCTTGTATGAATCTAACAGTCTTTTTTAGTTCATTCAGCGGTCCATAGAGTTTATCTTCCACTGTTGTCTCTCTAGGCCAGAAGGTTCGCCTGGATATGTTGTAGTTTGGGCAATCCTGGAGTATGTGCTCTGCTGTCTGCGACGCCAAACCACATGTGCACATGGCTGAGTCACCAATCTTGAATTTTGTATACATGTGGTTGCGTAATCTATTGTGTCCTGTTCTGAGGCGCAGAAGAATGACCTGTTCTGGTCTGTCCATAACGTGGTAGTCGTCTTGAGTAAGGTTTGGTGGCCTTCTGACTGATTTGATCATTCTTTTCTTTTGGTGGTATGTAATAGGCACATCTGGTTGTTCTTCTTGTGCTCCTTCCTTAGCCAATCGATCAGCTCTGTCGTTTCCGGGGATTCCACAGTGGGATGGTATCCACTGTATGGTGATCTTACGATGACTGCTAAGTTCAGAAAGCAGTGTCATCAGAACTGGCAATTTCCCAGACAGGAGCGCCTCTATTACGGATTTTGCATCTGTCAATATCACCACAGGTTGTGTACCATGGCTGGTATTTTGTAATTTCTCTGTGGCTATCTTGATTGCCTCAATTTCAGCATCATAATTATGGCAGTACTTTCCTGTTGGAATTCTGGCCGTGTCTCTAGTATTATTTGGGTATTCTATATACACTCCCGCTCCTCCATTTCGAACAGCATTTTGTGCTGACCCATCTGTGTAGACTCGGATCCAGAGGTCCTGTGGGTATTCGTCATCAAGGAAGCTGAGAGTGGCTGTTCTGCGCTGTACACTGTTCTGTTCTTCCTTGTCAAATATTCCTCTCACTTTTGACTGGATTTGTAGCGATATTCTATGTTCATCTTTCCACGGGGTTCGCTCTGGAATAGTTGTCAGGGGGATATCAACTGTGGGAAGATCGATGGTTTCTCTGCAGAGTTGTTTGGCCTGGTGGATGAAACTACTTCTTTTCAACCGCCCCATAGCTAAGTTTTCAAATCTGTTCTTCATAGGGTGGCCTGGCAAGCTGAGAAACTTTTCTGCTTGTATTAGTGTTTTTGTATCTCTGCGTTCTCTTAAAGCTTGTGTCCTCCCCATTTTCTCCATTGCTACTATAGGGGTTGATTTCATCCCTCCTGTGATGACTCTAAGAGCTTGATTTTGCACCTTGTCCAGCTCCTGCAATGTAGTTTTTGATGCTGAACACCACGCAGTTGACCCGTATTCCAAGTGTGGTCGTATGCTCTGTTGATAAACTTTGCTAAGTATTTTCCCACTGGCTCCCCAAGTGGTTCCAGTTAGCTTTCTCAGGATGGCAATTTTCCTTCTGGCTTTTGCTACTGCTTTTTTAATGTGTTTTCTCCATGTCAGCCTGTCGTCGAATGTTACACCAAGGTATGTTGGTTCCTTATCTTCTCTTAGGGGTGTTCCATTTATCTGAATGCTCCCTGCCTTTTGTTTCGGAGAAAGGGTAAATAGAGTGGTGCTGCACTTGTCAGTGTTTATGCTGATACACCATCTATCCGCCCATGCAACAAATGTATCTACAGCTCTTTGTAGCAATATGGTGGCCACTGATGCATGTTCATTTGCGCTCCACAAAACCAGGTCATAAGCGTACATTGCCGCTTTAATTCCATTGGGTAGATTAGCAACAAGATCATTGATGAAGATTAGAAAAAGTGTTGGGGACAGGACTCCGCCCTGGGGAACATCGTGACGCAATAGTACTTTCTTGCTCTTGAGACCGTCTATCTGTACTCGGGCTCTTCTGTTGTGCAAGTATGCTTTTACCCATTTGTACATTCTTCCATTGACTTTACAGTTTCTCAGTTTCTTCATCAGACCTTCTTTCCAGACTTTGTCAAAGGCTTTCTTCAGATCTATCCAAGCCGCAAGTACCAGCTTCTTCTCTTGGAATGCATCCTCAACTTCTTGAGAGAGGTAGGTTGTCTGATCTTCCGTAGAGTAGCACTGCCTAAAGGCAGCCTGTTGTGGCACAAGGATGTTTTCACTTTCAATGTACCACTGTAGTCTGTGATTGATGACGCGTTCCATTGTTTTGCAGAGACAACTGGTGAGGCTAATGGGTCTGTAGCTGGAGGCAATGGAACTGTCTTTCCCAGATTTTAGGAGGGGTATCATGATTGCTTCTCTCCAGACTTGTGGAACACTGCCTAAGGTCAATGTATTATTAAAGATCTGTAGCAGCTTTGCTTTGGCCTCTGTTCCTAGGTTCCTGATCATTTCATTGGAGATACCATCAGCTCCTGGTGATTTTCTCATTTTCAGCTTTGAAATGGCTAGCTCCAGTTCACTGAATGTGATAGGTGTCTCCATAACCTCATGTACAACTTCCTTCTGTCCTGTATTTTGCCATTTCTCTCGAATCTCCTGTTGTTTCTCTGGACTAATTTCAATATTGTTATCTTGTGCGAATGAGTCCGCAAAATGGTCAGCTGCTTGCTTTCCTGTTAAGGTGTTTCCGTCTTTATGTAGCGCAATTTTTGAGTTTCTCCCTGTGCCCTCATCGTTAAGCTGTTTTATTAGCCTCCATAACTTTCTTGTGTCTTTTTCAAAGTTCAGTGACTCTGTTTTCTCCTGCCAGCTTTTCCGTCTAGCCTGCAGTTGGGCCCTTTGAAATTTGGCTTTTGCGTGCTGATATTTATTGTGGTGCTCTTGGCTGGGATTGGCCTCTGCTTGTTTTCTACATATATCCACATCATTATGCAACTGTTCCAGTTCACTATTCCAGTAGGGTTTATAATGTTTACGGGCTCCTCTTGGTATTGTTTCGCGTGCTGCCTGTAGTATGCATTTCCCAAACTCTTCAACTACTTTATTTATGTCCTTCTCAGTGTTCAGGTTTCTAACCAGTATGCTAGTGCGATGCTTGTACATTGCCCAGTCTGCTTTCTTGTAGTTCCACCTCGAGATGGTGCTGCTTTCACTTACAAGCTCATTTTCTACAGTTAGAAAGACTGGCCGATGGTCACTGCCACCAAGTTGTTTCCCAACAATTCGTGTAATGTTCCACTCCAGGTCTGGTGAATGAAACGCCAGGTCAGGTGTAGTTGTAGAGTGCCATGATCTCGAGTAGAAGGTATGTGGATCAGACGGCTTGTTAATCAGGATGAATCTATTCTCATCCTGCCAATCTTCCAATCTCTCTCCTCTCTGGTCCATGTGATCATAGCCCCAGCTCTGCGAATGGCTGTTGAAGTCGCCACACACAATCATTTTTCCTTTTAATGGTAGTGTGTCCAGTGCCTGTGGGCGGTCATTTGGACAGTAGTAATTGATCAGGTGAAAGTCTGTATTGTCTGTCTTAAGTTTAAGTGCCTGATACTCAGCCCCTTCCATGTGAACTTCAATTTGGGAAGCAGGAATGTTGTTTTTGACAAGAGTCAGTATCCCACCCTTTCGCCTGTCCTTTCGGTCAGATCGGTAACACTGGTAGCCTCTGATTTTGAAGGCTATATTTTCGTTCAGGTGAGTTTCTTGCAAGCAACATACACTTACATTTTCATTGGCCAAGATGTTTTCTAGTTCTATTCTTTTTTTGGTGATACCCTCTGCATTCCAGTGCATTATTTTAAGTCTTTGTTTGGTACGGCCAAACGGTCTATTTTCAGGCCCTCTGGCTCCGCTGGACATCTGAGAAGGACCTCCCTTATTTGTGGTTAGACCCTTACGAGGCATAAGGCCCGGCACTGCACCTGTCTGTGGGACCAGAGCAGGGCGAGCACCATAACATGTAGCAGTTGTCGACATAATTCACGGCGTTATTGCGTGGCAGCCTGATTTCTGTGGTGCGCCTCCTGGCTGGCTGCCTCCGTCTTCAGCACCTATCCTTTGCAAGAGTAGACTATGGTCTTACTCGACACACGAGCACATAATGCTGTTCCTCCGGTCTGTTATTTATAGATACAACCAAAATAATGACGTCACCGCCAGTGTACAACAGCTTTAGCCACTGCGTTTGAGAGTACCCCAGAAGAAAAGTTAATTATACTTAATGACATATTTACAAGAAACGTTGGTATGAACAATCCAAAATATTCAACAAAGAGGCACATGATTGAAAAAGTTGCCTTTATGATTCTGTTCTTCTGTACTTTGAATCAAAGCTCTTGTATCCCGAAAACATAAATATTGTGGACAAATGCTATTTAGTACTTTTGAATTTCTTCATGCGACTCTGGCAGACTCTCCTTGACCCTTTACATAACAACAGAATGTTTACTATTGAAAATTGAAGTATTTCACATTTTATCAGCATTTTATTTCCGAACCAAACAGCCAGGCCTAGTATCTTGTTGACCAAATCAAATGATAATGTCCAAAATGAGGAGATACGCATAAGAAAACCATCTCTAGAAATAAAATCACACACAGACCTTAACGTATCACCGGCCTGTCAGCCATATTAGACCGGAAGCATCCGGGGCTTGTTTCCGGATCCGGTCAGGGATATGCACTACTGACGAGCTCAAACGAGGGCGAAACTCGAGTATAGTGCTTCCATATTGACGTGGATAGGCCTTAGGTTCATACCAGAGTGCGATCAGCGTTGCCAGTAGTGGGTTGTGCTCAATATTTAAAATACAAATCCCGAAATAACCAAATTAATCAATTGATTATTGCTCATTGGATTTAGGAGGCCTGGTGTTCCTTGCCAGTGAGAAGTCCTGATCGTTTCGGGTCCACATCGATTGACGGACGTCAGTCGCGGCGATTGGGCAATCTTGAGCATAGCCTACGATGGGTGACGTTGTGGTATTCTGTTATAATAATTTGGCTGTGTGTCCAACGTGTGCCGCGTGGTTACACACCCGCTTCACACGCCAGTGATCCGGGGCTTGTTTCCGGATCCGGTCAGGGATATGCACTACTGACGAGCTCAAACGAGGGCGAAACTCGAGTATAGTGCTTCCATATTGACGTGGATAGGCCTGAGGTTCATACCAGAGTGCGATCAGCGTTGCCAGTAGTGGGTTGTGCTCAATATTTAAAATTCAAATCCCGAAATAACCAAATTAATCAATCTTAAAGCTGTGTGCATAACAGGATTGGAACCCGCCGTCTTCATGTTTTATTTTAATCCCTTCTGTCCCATAGCGTTATTATTTTAACACTGTAAGATCTAAACCTGCATAACCTTGGGTAACAGTTACTTTTGATGGGCAGAATTACATTACCAACTGTCTGGTGGACTAATAGTTACAAGACTGTATAAGCTACAACGAATTCTGCTACTGAAATACAAACAGTGTGAATTAGTCGTTAGTCAGTAGAGATAGCAGTTAGACCGACCTAGAAGTTGACTCCACAGGAAAATGGCGACCCGAGAGTCGTGAGAACTGGCCAGAAAAATACGAGTGCAACAGCCAAGGGGTTTTGTGAAAATTACGTGTAACGATTATCTAAAATTAGGTAATGTTGGGGTTTTCCGGGGTCGCATTATATATGGTAATAACGTGTTCTATTAATATAGCTGCAGTTACCATAGTAGCAGTCGAAGATCAACACAAAATAGCTATTTATAACACGTCATGTTGTAATCATCGTCTGTGTAGGAGGAAGATAAAAGATTCGGTTTCTTTGATCTACAGCATTAATGTATTTAGCGTAAGTCAAGGTTAGCTTCGTGCAAATATCAGACTCGTCACATACTTAAAGTGGCGCTGTGGTTGTATTATTGGTGGTATTTCTAAATATATAAATGAAACGTATCTTATGCAGTAAGTCACTATCACTGAACGTAAGAAAGAGAGTGTTGAAATGTTAGAACTTCTATGGCATCGAATCATGTAACGTTAATGTACAAAGAGAGAAGACCAGGAGAACTTTAAATCAGATAGCGGCGGGAACGATTAGTAGTATGACTCTTCGCTGGCTGTTGAATGAGGGGACAGAGCACATATGGGAATGTCCTGAATGCAGTGATGTCGGTTCTTAACTCAACTCAACTCAACAGATTAGGAAAAGCGGAATCAGCGGAGATGTGGTTCCTGAGCCGAATGCTGCGAAAACCTTGACTGCTAGAGCAAATAACAATGATTGTCTGGATGAGGCTAATGAAATGTGAACATTATATACATCTAGGAAAAAAAAAAGACAAACATCTTTCTTTAGCCATGTTGTGAAAACATAGGCATTTAAGAATATCGTGACATCTGGAAAGATCGGTGGCAAAAGAAGCAGAGACTGACCAAGGGAAATGGTTATCAGTGCACTGAAATGGTAGCCTATATATATATATATATATATATATATATATATAGTATATATATATATATATATATATATATATATATATATATATATATATATATATATATATATATATATATATATAAGTGTGTGTGTGTGTGTGTGTGTGTGCGTGCGTGTGTGTGCGTGTGGGAATTATCATCATCACATGTCTTGCCAGCTGGCTTAGGCGTTTATGCCTTTCTACAGGTATCGATCATTGCTGAGTTGCGGTGTGTGTGTGTGCGTGTGTGTGTGTGTGTGTGTGTGTGTGTGTGTGTGTGTGTGTGTGTGTGTGTGTGTGTGTGTGTGTGTGTGTGTGTGTGTGTGTGTGTGTGTGTGCGTGTGTGTGTGTGTGTGTGTCTGTGTCTGTGTGTGTGTATTGTGTGTCTTGTGTGTTAAAGTCAAAGGTCAAGGAAATAGTTGAGCAGATATTGCAGTAATGATGTCAAATATTCAGGATGTAACATCTTGGACTGCGGTGTGCTCATATGTATTGTTGAGTGTGTGGTATCGATGTGTCCCTCTTCACCTGCTAATGAAATGAACTAGTCCTTTGTTCAGTTCTTCAGTTACGAAGTCCCAGCTCGCCTTCTATCACACTGCGGGGCATGAACACTCTGCACAAGTTAAGAGAGACAACTCTAACGCAGACATTTTTTTCTCGGACCGAGGAAAGGTGACAAGAAAAGCTGGATTCAGTGTCCAATTGTCGACCTCTTGGGGGTGGCAGAGATGGAGGTGGCTGCACTGATTCGATCCTCAAATTTGTACTTATCCCCATACGCATACATATTATACAAATCTGTTATGCTGTCACATCTTTACTGCAGAAGCAGAACAATTACATTCAGTACAACTAGAGACAAGAATAAGAGTGTCTCAGATAGTCAGGTATCTAGGGTATAGGTTTGGAAGTATAAGCAAACATGTACAGCAAAACTAGCACTCAGTCTTCCCTGTGCATAACTGACGCAGTTCCATCAGTAGCCATCTGCCCACTCTCTAATAAAGTAGTTCTCAACCGGTGGGGAAATTCCCCCCCCCCCCCCCCAGTGGGGAATTTTAGGGCTTCCATAGGGGGTGGGGGGTGGATTAAGATTATTTCAAGATCGCATTAATACAAGAACCAATTACTTGATATCGTTTTTCCCTCTAAATTTTACGGTTCTGTACTTCTCGCCCTAATGAAATTCGTTTTATAACGTAAGTAGACCCGCAAATCACGTTTTATGTAGATGTCTGGACTTGTTCTAGTATGTGTTTTTAAATTTAGCTTCCATTTTTATGTATGCTGTGTAAGGATAGGAAAGGGGAAGGGGATTTATTGGGAGGAAATTCGAAAGGAAGGAGGGGGGGGGGAGTGACGTTCTGAACATATGGTAAAGGGGGGCATGGGCCAAAAAAAGGTTGAGAAGCACTGCTCTAATAGTTAAGGTGAGTAGTCTAGTAGAGGTGAAATAATGGGGCTAGATTAAATGGAGGTCAAGAACAATTTCTTCTCACTGTTAGTTCAATTACAGCTTTTAAATAGAAGATAACACACTGACTATTTGTCACGGCAGATTAAAACACCGGAGTCCAGGTTTATAACTAACATTTTAGCAATATTATAACAAGGTTTAGTGATTGAGTAGATGGGGCGTTTGCTCTGGGTGACTCAGTTCGATTGCACATTTAAATCTGTGGCTGTTAGATGAGGATCAGAACAAGTCTGTTTCAGGGTCGATCTTCTTGTACGATTGCTGTTTCACTAACTGAATTCTTTTAGGCTTTCACGGTCATAGACATTTATGGAATGAACACCTGGGTTCCGTTTCCTCTTCTTGTGTTCCAGATCTGTGCATTGCGCAGTTGGCCTAACCGCAGCCAGTAATGTTTAATGATGGGTGTTGCTTCAGTCTTTGATTGGAAATTAATCTTGCTAATAGGGAAGCTGTCTACCTGATTTCCTCTCTGTCTGTATGTCTGTCTGTATGTCTGTCTGTCTGTATGTCTGTCTGCCTGTCTGGGCTGGAAGAAACTAACCGGCTCCTCCTGTTGTACAGATACTTCGCAAAGGTGTCTTTCGACCCAACTAATTCGTAACAGGAAACAGGCATGCACTCTGTACTCTGACTGTTATCGTTGTTCTGTCTGTTCCACTCCATGACGGTTTAACTGCTTAGTTGTTGCAGTGCAATATTTGTTCTAATTATAATGTCTGACCTCACATTTACATTGCGTGTCATCAGTAAACCTACATATTCAAAACCTCTCACTTTCTATATTGTACCTCCATTGGTAAGTATATCTGGTGACGTATTTGTTTTATCGACTGCCATCATTTTTGGTTTTGTTGCATTGAGTTAAAAATTGTTTGTTCACTTGGCTCATGCCCTGACTGTATTAATTGCTCAATTCTCACGTGTGATGATGATATTGCTGAGTTGTCAGCATGTAGGCATTGAACAAGTTCAGTTCAAAAGGACCGTCCCTAAGATCAAAGAGATACGACTGACCCAGGTGATAATGACTGGTCTCTAGAGTTGTATATCTGGTCTCTAGAGTTGTATATCCGGTCTCTAGAGTTGTATACCAGGTGTATCAAAATGTGTAGTTGGTGTCTAGTTTTGTATGTCTTACCATTAGATTATTATGTCTGGCCTCTAGTGTTATATATCTTGTTTCTAGTGTTGTATAGCTGGTCTCTAGAGTTATGTACCTGGTGTTAGAGTTATATATATATATATATATATATATATATATATATATATATATATATATATATATATATATATATATATATATATATATATATATATATATGGTTGTATATCTGGTGTCTTAGAGTTGCCTATTTGGTGTCTAGAGTTATATATCTGATCTCTAGACTTGTATATCTGATTTCTAGAGTTGTATATCTTATCTAAAGTGTTGTATAGCTGGTCTCTGTCGTATATTTTGAAGGGACTGGCAATCACTAAAGTGCATGACCCATCTCTGTTAAAGGAAGCTGGGCCCCATCCTCTTCTTATATGTAAATAGATCAAGAATACGACCCTTGAAAGATTTACAGACTCGGATTTCTTTAATTGTCTAAGGGTGTGTGATCCTCTTTTAATAGAAAAAGTAATCACTAGGTTTGTCCCCTGTCTTTCCACCTGGAATTTAATGATATTAGCTCACGAACCCCCTTCTTCCATCTTAAGAAATTGTCTTAAAGACTTTCTCAATAAGAATCAGGTGCAATATAACATGGATTTGGAACAGTTAAAGATGAAGAGTCTCCTGTTCTCTTTCCTTAATTAAGAATTTATCTTATGTGAATGTGTATTTGTTAATTAAACATTAAACAAACACAAGTGAGCTTTGACAACGTGTTTTACACAATAAGATAGAGATACCACAGATAGTTTGGACTGACAAATTAAATGGAAGAGATATTTACATTTAAAGAAATTTATTGACTGGGCAGCAGTGTCTTTTGGCCTATTGACATTTTCTTTTTCCATCAGCTGTTGACATTTACAGAATGAAATAGAAAAATCTTTCATAGGACCAAATATAGTCAGTCAATAAATAATAACATTCATTGTATAGTGAGATGTTTTAACTACCAAATGTTGTATAGTTAAGTTCTTCTACATATAACCATAAATCAAGAAATCAGTTCCTGAGAGGGTGAAGTTTGTGTGAGTGATAAGAAAACCTGGTGTGATGAGATGTGGATAAGCCTGGGTCCATGGTCTGATGGATCCACTTCAGGTTGGGCCAGTTTAGCTTCACTGAAGGCTTCTCATTCTCTGCTTAAGGCTGGAGTCATCTGCCATCACAGGTGTTGATCATCTCGTTCACTCATCTTCCCTCTTTTTTGGTTAGGTGTGGCACCAAGACATCACTCAGACCAGATCAAACTGCCTGTTGTAAAAGTTTGAAAGTTGGACAACACATAGCTTTGGCGACTGCTCGCTTGCTCTGAAGTCGTAGAAGTGCGCAGTTTTATTAAAGCGGCGCCCAAGCTGGGGGACGCTATATCCACGTGATGTGTCTCTACCATTCATATTCTATTCTGTTGACGCTAACTTTTCTATTATTATCCTGGCATCTGTCTGTCATTAGTGTCGCTTAGTGAGTTCGATTCCCTATCGTGCTGTAATTGTTTTGATAATCTCTGGGTTGGTGTGAAACGTTGACGCGCTGTAAAATGATGGATAGTGAATATGTGACATATCCCCACTCCAGATTGTTCTAGGGTATGAAACTAAGTTTCCAGCATTTACAGTGGTCAAGCTTTTCCTATATGATTTACTCCAATGTATTCTCTCCTGTATCTGATTGACATGGTTCATCAGACACTGGGTGTCGACTTAGAAAGTCTGCTCCCACATTCATCTTTTCAGGGACATATTCTATCTGGAACGAGTATGGTTGTAGAAGTAGTGACCACCTCACAAGTCTTGCATTCAAATTTTTGGATGCTGCGAGAAACATCAGTGGTTGATGATCACATTGTACAGTGAAGTGTTTTCCATATAGGTATGCCTGAAACTTCTGTACACTCCATACGAGAGCTAAACATTCTCTCTCGATAACACTATAATTCTTCTCCGCTGCATTCAGTTTCCTGCTGGCATAAGCTACAGGGAATAGCTCTGATGTTTCATCTCCTTTTCTCTGCAACAGCGTTGCCCCAATTCCTACGTCACTGGCGTCTGTACGCAGTACGAATGGTTGGTTGAGATCTGGCAGATGTAAAACTGGGTGATTGGTTAAGGCTTGTTTGAGTGCTGTGAAAGCTCTCTCACATTCAGCAGACCAATTGACTTTCTCTGGGTTCCCTTTTTTGGTAAGATCCGTTAAAGGTGCTGACAGAGTATTGAAGTCTTTAATGTATCGTTGATAGAATCCACCCAAAGATACGAATGATCTCACATCCTTCTTTGTCTTTGGACGAGGTGCTCTCTGGAGTTTGTCCACGTTTCCTTCCTGTGGAGTTATTAGTCCATGAGATATCTTATGACCTAAAAAGTCAAATTCTTGGAATCCTACTTGACATTTCTTTGGCCTAGCCGTCAAACCAGTTTCTCTGAGGCGCCTGAACAAAAGATGCAGTGTTTCTACATGCTTGTCAAATGTTTCAGTTGCGATCAGTATATCATCCATAAAGTGACTAATGTCTGGATAGTGTAGTGGGTCAAGTAATTTTCTCATCATACGTGTAAAAACGCTAGGAGCATTACTTAATCCGAATAGAAGTACATTGAACTCATAGTGTCCTCCAGGCGTACTGAAAGCTAACCATGGTCTAACCTCCTCCTTTACAGGAATCTGATAATATCCCTTACTGAGATCAATCCTAGTAAAGTACTTAGCTCGGTTGAGTGCTGTGAAGAGTTTGTTCTGATCAGGCAGTGGTTCTGCTTGGAATTCAGTAATAGCATTGAGCTGTCGATAATCGATGCACAATCTATGTTCTCCACTTGGCTTTCTCAATAATACGACGCTGGCACTGTAAGGTGATTCAGATGGTGAAATGATTCCTGCGGTGAGTAGTTGTTGTATTTCTTCCTCTAAAGTCTTTTGTTTCACATACGGAACTGGGTAAGTCTTGACTCGCACAGGCACTGTGTCATTTAACTTCATGTCAAATTCCTCCAAATCAGTACTTCCTGGCTTATCTGTAAGTACGTCTGCATACATAACCATAAGTTCCCGAATCTGCTCTTGCTGATCCTTTGTTAAGTTGGAATTAATTTCCACATCCTTACAGGTTTCTTTGGCTTGCAGTGGGTACTCGACTCCCATTGTTGATCCTTCTTCGACTTCAGTAGCCACACTCATGGCCATCAGATGTGCAGGTTCGGTGGTTGAGGGTCTTTCATTATATTTCTTCAGAAGGTTTATGTGAAATACTTTCATCTTGCCTTTGACAGAAATCTTGTAATTGGTACGTGAGATCTTCTCCGTCACTACATAAGGTCCTCTCCATCCTATTTGCAGCTTATTCTGACTGGTTGGAAGCAGCAACATCACCTTCTCTCCCACCTCTAACTCTCTATCTTTTGCCTTGCGATTGAAGTAGCTAGCAATTCTTTGTCTGGCTTTACGTAGATTGACATTCGCTTGTTTCCAACTGTGTTGTAAACGATTCTTCAACTCGGCAACATACGTAGATGCAGTCACGACTGTATCGTCTATATGATCATCAGTCCATGTTCGTAGCAATGCCTCTAGTGGTCCTTTGATTGGTCGTCCAAACAACAATGTTGCTGGAGCAAAACCTGTTGAGTGATGGGGTACCTCCCTATAAGCGAATAGTGCTGCGGGTAAATACAAGTCCCAATCCTCAGTATTCTCCTGGGCAATTTTGCGCAGAATACTAATCAAGGTCCCGTTCCACCGCTCCACAAGTCCGTTGGATTGCAGGTAATATGGTGAACTAAAGATATGGCGTGAATGAAGAAGTCTAAATGTCTCCTCCATAAGTTTACTACGAAACTGTGAACCGTTGTCCGTCAAGATTCTTTGGGGGAATCCTAGACGTGTGAATATTCCTAATAATGCTTCAGCAACGTGTTTGGAGTCACAGCTTGGCATAGGAACCGCTTCGGCCCACATGGTCGTTGTGTTCACAAGCGTTAATATGAATCGATTTCGCCTCTTCGTTGCGGAGAGGGGTCCGATTATGTCTGCAGCTACCTTCTCGAACGGTATTCCTGTTATGGACAGATCACCCAACATTGCCGGTGGTGTCTGGTGTTTTGGTGATACTTTCTGACAATGTGGGCATGATTTTACAAACCGTTGTATGTCTGAATTCATCCCTGGCCAAAAGTAGTGAGTGGCAATCCGCTGTGTAGTAGCGTTGATACCCATGTGCCCACTAAAGGATAGACTGTGGCCCATTTCAAGAATCTGAGCCCTGTGTGGAGTTGGTACAACAAGTTGGTTGAACTCTTGTCCAGCTCTACCTGCTTTCCTGTATAGAAGTGCTGACTTCATAAACAGATCACCTTTACGTGGAGGTAAATGTGATTTAGGCAGTTTCCTGAAGCAGGGTTCCAAGGTGCTATCGGCTTCTTGTGCCCTCTTCAGTTCCTCCTTTCGAGGGATTGGCGTAGTTGTTTCTGGAGTCTTTTTCGTCTGGGATCGAGTTGTCATCGTCGACATCGCCACAGGTTGAACAGGTTCTCCTAGAATTATAAATCTACAGCCACGATTTTACGGGATATATAGGATCTTCTAAGACTGCAGCCTTGATTGTCCCAGTGACGTAACGAGATGCTATGCTCACCTTTGCCACCGGAAGAGACATAGTTGTAGAACTCTTCAGGGGTCCCTGTAATTCGACGATCTCCTCTGTCACCTGTTCTGGGTGAACCAAGGATGATGATACAACACAGTCGTAATATAACCCTGTATCATAGAGACAGGTCGTCTTGAATCCATTCAGCAATATGGACTCTACAACCGGAAGCTGAGATGTGGTTTCTGTATGAGGTGTCTGGTTGGACGTTTCATCAGTGTTCACTCCTTTCTCTCTTCGGCTGGCCAAACAAGCAGCTGTGTGTGGAGGTGGCTTCTTCTTACAATTCTTCAATGTGTGTCCTTTAATTTTACAATTAGTGCAGAATAATTTTTCCTCCATCGCTGATGTTTGGACTGTGTTCTGAGGGATGTTTTTGGTTTTCCCGTTTTTCTTGGTGCCTAAGTTGCCATCACCTTCCTTTGCTTTTGAAGTTTTATCCTGAGGGGGAATGTTGGCCGAACGTCCCTTACCTCCGATTTCCTTCTGAGATTTCTCAAATCTCTCGGCTAGGATGATGATGCTTTCTAGTCGGTCAGCTCCGTTCTGTGTTAAGAATGCTTTCATTTCATTCGACCTCTTTCCTTTTAGCTGATCTATGATGATCATCTCTCGGAGTCCTTCGAAACTCTCATCAAACCTACCTAGACTTGCCCATCGTTGAACATAAGATTTCAGCCTTTCAACTAATTGCGCATAACTTTCGCCCGGTTCTTTCCTTGCTGTTTTGAATCGAACTTTGTAAGAGTCCCCGTCCACCTCGAATCGGCTCAAGAGTGCCTTTTTGAGTGTTTCGTAGTTCTGCTGTTCCTCTCGAGTGAGTCTAGAGAACACGTCGTACGCGGTAGACCTTAAAGCTTGCAATAATTTCGTCGCCCATTTTTCCTGTTCTAGACCACAACTGACGCACATTAGTTCGAAACGAGATAAAAAAGCTTCGACGTTGTCCATCTGTTCATGAAATGGTTCTAGTGGAAATGACATCGCTCCGGAATTTTGGCATGAGACGTTGGAATGTTGTTCTGCCACTGGAAAACCTAGTGAGTTTGAGGGGGTGAGGGAAATCCCTCCCTCTAGTCTTCGGATCTCCAGGTCAGTCTCCATTCTCTTCAACTCCAGCTGGTGTTGACGTTCTCGTTCCCTATCCCTTATTTCATCTTCATGTTTCCTTTGTTCTAACTCATAAGCTTGTAGGCGTTGCTTCTCCTTTTCAGCGTGCAACTTACTCTCCTTCTCAGCTATTTCAGCTTGAAGTTTATGTTGTTCTAATTCATATGATTGTAGACGTTGTTTCTCCTTCTCAGCTATATCAGCTTGAAGTTTCTCCCTCCTGTTGAATTCATCTGAGACAAATTTAGCCAGCTCAGGGCCGTCTAAATTGCATAGCTTGCCTATTTCTACTGTCTGGGCACGGAACTTAGCAGCCTCGGCCATGCTCTATTTTTGTTTACCCTATCTTTTTGTAAAAAAAAATAATACTGTGCAGTTTGCTCAGGTCTGGGTAAGCTTGTCACTTCCTGGATCTGAAATTATACAGCATAACATGCACAATATTAACAAGCAAAAACTAACTAATGTCCGCTGACCCAAGTAAAATAGTTCTTATACACCACGAGAATCTGACCTAAGAAATAGTTGCAACTTAAATTCTTGTCTTTCTGTCAATGCTCCTCAAGCTAAAGACAGAAGCAAAGAAGTAACCAGAATGATTGCACTCTTTCTAAAAGAATTCGAAATTTTGATAGAGATTTCCCTATGGAGAAAGATTTTTCCCAGTCGGTGATGAAATTCTCTAAGTCCAAATTCCTCTATAGAAAGACATCTTCTCGAAAGAGAATAATGTTGTAGATGGTAAATTCTCACTCTATTTCCTCTGGAACACCTTTTTCTGAAATATAAACCTATTTGAAAGAGGCCCTCCTTTTTCAGAAGAAATGATCAGTCACTTGCTATATTCTATCTATAATTGTCATTCATATCATTTGGAGGTCAGTCAGTACCCCACATGATGTTCATTTATCATATGTAAAGTGACAAAGTTAAAAATCTTAATTTGCTTAACAACTTCTATAATTGTCAATCATATTATATGGAAGTCAATCAGTACCCCACATGATGTCTATTTATCATATGTAAAAATGACAAAGTTGGAAATCTAAATTTGTGTACCAATTTCTATAATTGTTCAAAACAAGTACAATGTCACCAATTCACACATGAATACTGTTCACATCTAGTGTCACTGATCTACTATAGTTTAGAATCCCTCGTCATATATCTATTTATTCCCAGAGTTTATCATCTAGGATAATAGCTATCTAAACGGTCTGCTGGGGTTAAAAATCCGGGACGGGCATCACAATATATGTCGAATATTTTGAAGGGACTGGCAATCACTAAAGTGCATGACCCATCTCTGTTAAAGGAAGCTGGGCCCCATCCTCTTCTTATATGTAAATAGATCAAGAATACGACCCTTGAAAGATTTACAGACTCGGATTTCTTTAATTGTCTAAGGGTGTGTGGTCCTCTTTTAATAGAAAAAGTAATCACTAGGTTTGTCCCCTGTCTTTCCACCTGGAATTTAATGGTATTAGCTCACGAACCCCCTTCTTCCATCTTAAGAAATTGTCTGAAAGACTTTCTCAATAAGAATCAGGTGCAATATAACATGGATTTGGAACAGTTAAAGGTGAAGAGTCTCCTGTTCTCTTTCCTTAATTAAGAATTTATCTTATGTGAATGTGTATTTGTTAATTAAACATTAAACAAACACAAGTGAGCTTTGACAACGTGTTTTACACAATAAGATAGAGATACCACAGATAGTTTGGACTGACAAATTAAATGGAAGAGATATTTACATTTAAAGAAATTTATTGACTGGGCCAGTGTCTTTTGGCCTATTGACATTATCTTTTTCCATCAGCTGTTGACATTTACAGAATGAAATGGAAAAATCTTTCATAGGACCAAATATAGTCAGTCAATAAATAATAACATTCATTGTATAGTGAGATGTTTTAACTACCAAATGTTGTATAGTTAAGTTCTTCTACATATAACCATGAATCAAGAAATCAGTTCCTGAGAGGGTGAAGTTTGTGTGAGTGATAAGAAAACCTGGTGTGATGAGATGTGGATAAGCCTGGGTCCATGGTCTGATGGATCCACTTCAGGTTGGGCCAGTTTAGCTTCACTGAAGGCTTCTCATTCTCTGCTTAAGGCTGGAGTCATCTGCCATCACAGGTGTTGATCATCTCGTTCACTCATCTTCCCTCTTTTTTGGTTAGGTGTGGCACCAAGACATCACTCAGACCAGATCAAACTGCCTGTTGTAAAAGTTTGAAAGTTGGACAACACATAGCTTTGGCGACTGCTCGCTTGCTCTGAAGTCGTAGAAGTGCGCAGTTTTATTAAAGCGGCGCCCAAGCTGGGGGACGCTATATCCACGTGATGTGTCTCTACCATTCATATTCTATTCTGTTGACGCTAACTTTTCTATTATTATCCTGGCATCTGTCTGTCATTAGTGTCGCTTAGTGAGTTCGATTCTCTATCGTGCTGTAATTGTTTTGATAATCTCTGGGTTGATGTGAAACGTTGACGCGCTGTAAAATGATGGATAGTGAATATGTGACAGTCTCTAATGTTGTATATCTGATCTCTAGAGTTATATATCTGATCTCTAGAGTTGTATATCTGATCTCTAGAGTTGTGTATCCGATCTCTAGAGTTGTTATATAATATCCTTCTGGAGCTTAGAACAGTATGTGCTATTCTGTAAAGCCACATTTCTGAGCACTTTGGAGATCAAATAATCTTCAACTGTCAGTCTAGCATGTGATTCGATAAACATAACATATTATGTCAACGAATGACAACACCAAATTCTAGATGCCGAAGATGATTGTGAGAACTGTCTTGTGAAATAAATGTTCTGGAAGGATAGGGAAAAAAATGTGGTCGTCATTAAATGTGTTTGATTTTCATCAAATCTCTTTTTGTGAAAGCTAGTTAAGGAGAAGGGCAGGGGGCATTCATGGCGTACGACATCACATTAAAGCTTGATTGTATCCAGGAATTGGACAGGAAAACATTTCCGCTGCAAATTGGAGGGTACGGAAATCAATGAAGAGTCCAGCTTGCGCTGAGCAATTCAAAATGGAGAATTTAATGCATATTCTGTTGTACGCATATTCTTCTGTACGCATATCCTGTTGTACACCTTTGTTTTACGCATATTCTGTTGTACGTATATTCTGTTGTACGTATATTCTGTTGTACACATTTGTTGTACGCATATTCTGTTGTACGTAAATTCTGTTGTACGCATATTCTGTTGTACGCATATTCTGTTGTACGTATATTCTGTTGTACGTATATTCTGTTGTACGTTTATCCTGTTGTACAAATTTGTTGTACGCATATTCTGTTGTTCGCATATTCTGTTGTACGTATATTCTGTTGTACACATATGTTTTACGCATATCCTGTTTTACGCATATCCTGTTGTACGCATATCCTGTTGTACGCATATTCCTATGTACGCATATTCTGTTGTACACATCTTTTTAGTTTACTCGCTTTGAACTCAAGTGGAGTCCATGGACTGGACTGATTTGTCTGTGTGGATTAGCTTTCCCTATTACCAATACCCCTTGCCATCAGGCGAACCCACTCCGACTTCAGAGGTACTTGTAACCTACGCCCCAAAGTCACGGACGAGAAATCAACATATTAGCGTTGTTGCACACACATTTTTATGTTGGTTAGTTTCCTAATTTTGTACGGACGGCGTGCTTAAACGATTAGAATTTTATATATTCTAACACAGTGGTTCTCAAACTTTTTTGGCCTTTGCACTCCTTCACCATATGTTCAGAACGTCATCCCCACCCCTTTTGTATTTCCTCCCTATAAATCCCCCCCCCCCCGTATTTCATTCCAATACGTCCTCCACCCTCCTCTATGGAACCCCGGGGGGGGGGGGGGGAATTCCCCACCGGTTGAGAACCACTGACATATACCGAGAAAATGTTAGTTATTTGCACATCCTTCACAGGATGTCGCAGTCAACCTCAACACTTTTTGCTGTTGTGATTTACTAGGTATTTATTACGTCCAGTAGTTTGCCATTGCCTGCTTCATGGCGAAGGTGTTACGGACGCAATTCATAATCCCGCATACCACGTTCGAAACACAGCTGCGGGCGATTTGGCAGCAGACTGCCTTGCGTTAGTTTTTTTAATGAAATGGTATAGGTGCCGGTCGTTCAGAAAGCAATGACAAACTACTACTTGCCAAAAGGTCACAAACAGCCAAAAAAAAAAAAATGCTAGAGTTGATTGTGACGTCCTGTAAAGGATAAGCAACTAATTTACAGTTTCTGCTTTCTGAACCATCGACGCCCTTACCATCGAAATAAACGCAAAGCAGTCTGAGATCAAATCATCTGCATGTATGTTCAGTACGCCTAAGCCAGAAACCACGCGAGGAAATGTTACATAAATGAAATATAGACACTTGTCAACGGCTCGTCCATCGTACAACCCCAGACGTCAGCATGAATATATCACGTTAAAGTGCCAACCTCTAATGAACATGTGCGCCGTCTTCTGTCAGAGAAAACAAACACAAATCTGTGTTACATCTTTTCTCAGTTCACCTTCTTTGTTGTTTGAAACAAAAAGTTAGTTGCCTGCTCTTATAACTCGTTATAATCAACCTCAACATTTATTGCCTGTTTGTGATTTAATATGCAATTTTAGGAAGGGCAAGAAGTCAACATTTTAGTCCAACTGACCGGTGTTGGGTTTGAACCGATGCCTCGGCATCAGTACACCGGATGTTTAAGAACAAGCGCTATGCTGACCTCCTTCTGATGTTTATATCTTTCCTTGTCTTTCCTTGTTATTCAAAACAATGTTTTCCCGTAGTGAATTTGAATAACGAAGACACAAACAATAGATTGCACGATTTATTGCCTGGCATATTTCGCTGCATCTCGTCAGGTACATACTGCAGAAATCACACAACTTACGTGAAATTAACTAGATAGATCCTTCAAGTTGAAATATACACATATTCGCACAGTAATGTCACTTATCTACCACGGCAATTTTAAGCTGACTAACATGTCTTTCTGTTTACACAATTCTGGCTTGCGTTGATAGATCATAATTGCTTCTGTAAATTTTAACAAGCGAGTATTTTGTGTTCTAAACAACACGCGAAATGCAGTCTCTCTGGACACAACATGGCCACTGGCGACAATGTGCCTGCCGATTGAAGACGCCGGGAGCTTCCGGTGTGTCGGCTCCTCGCAGCTAGCATCTCCTGTGTGTTGTATCTTGTTGACCCATTGAGGTATGTGTTCTGACACCCGTTTGTTAAGCTGTCTCTCCGTTCGACCAATGTAAACGGCCTGGCATCTACATGTGAATTGGTAAATACAATTGTTTGTGGCGTACAGAGGAACAGGCTCTTTGACTGTTGGTGTAGGAATGGGTACGGTTTTACATCTAATGACTGGAGTTGCCGCACAGAATGTTCGACCTACTGCTGTAGTAAGCCGGTCTTGTAGACGTTGCATTACGTCATCCCCTCGAAAGGTTAGCTGGATGAATACCTTGAGTTTAGGGACTGTAGTTACGTCTGCTTTGGGTTTAGGCTGTTGGCAATGGCGCTTTATAAATCCTGTGGAGTACCCATTCAGGTTTAAGACATTCTTCAGAGTTTCATTTGCATTACTGTGCGAATTTGTGTATATTTCAACTTGAAGGATTTATCTAGTTAATTTCACGTAAGTTGTGTGATTTCTGCAGTATGTACCTGACGAGATGCAGCGAAATATGCCAGGCAATAAATCGTGCAATCTATTGTTTGTGTCTTCGTTATTCAAATTTCCTTGTTATATTATTTTTCGCAGTCATGTCATCTTTATTGTTTGACGATTTCTAAAGGATAACAGATCGACGTCATTACACCAGGTTTTATCCTATATGACCCGGTCTCTTTACAAAGCGTCGAACAGAGCACGAACTCCGTAGATCCATCGACGACCCCACCAGAAATCTCGGAGAAAATTACGCTCGTTAAACGAATGCCGGGAATTTCGAAGCAAAGCAACGAACTATGGAAGCGGGGCAGGCGGTTTAACCACTCCGCCACGGAGACCCCATCCCCATCTTTCTTACTGGACTTCTTCCATTTATTGAGATAATTGTCGAGTTCTGCAATTGATGGCATACTGTTCCAAGATATATAGTGTTGACCAAGACAGGCTTGTGTATCCGACACACGTGTTGTGTTCTCCGTAGTACTGGTGACCTAGATAAGCTTGTTGCACGTCATTACTATCTGACCTTATGTATACATAGTAGGGTTTTTGTTTGGGCATTGTTCGAAACATTTATGTTAATACCTCACGTGACAGCGTGTATTTTAGCTTGCATTATTCAGTAAAAGTATGCTCATGGAGAGAATGATGTGCTGTACGGAATCATGCTGGCATAGTTCAACGACTGCTTGGCACATAGCCACACATATGTAACTGGATGGATGGTTTTACTGTAACAACGGCACAGTGTTTCCCGTCGTGGGAATTGTCGGTCATTGCGATTCGACTCGTTAGACCTGCCCTAGTGCATATGGCTGTGTGTTACTTGAGTGTGTTCCACGCGTAATTATTTAGACTTCGTATACAATCTGATAAGTAAACAGATGAATGCACTTTAAAAAAACACAGATAAACAACAAACATATACATACAATAAAAACATATAAGTAAACAGATAAGTAAACAGATCGATACAATAGAAACAGAAAGTATACAGACAGATACAATCAAACATATATACAATCACAAATAAGTAAACATATAGACATAATCAAACATAGATATGTAAAAAGATAGATACAATAGAAGATTAGTAAACAGATACAACCAAAAACAGATCGGCAAAAAACTGTCAAAAACTGTCATTTACTGCCAATATAGTACCTTGCGGTGTATGGCAGAGGGGTCTTTGAGCCTGAGGAATAAAGGCCGCCTGGCTAGTGCAGTCGCCGCGAACTGTGCAGGTTAGGACTTTCTTTTTGCCCCCGACAGAAAAAAATCCCGCACCTTACCGGGGATCGAACCCGGGTCTCTCGAATGAGAGTCCGGCGTTCTATCCACTCGGCCAGCCGCTCCTCTTTGCGATCGGCAAAGATAGGTACAATCAAAAGCAGATAGGTAAAATGGTCGATACATTTAAAACAGATCAATAAACAAATATATACAATCAGCAAACAGGCAGATGCAATTTAAAAAAAAACAACAACCGACAAGTAAAGAGATACAATCAAGTAGCCTTTCACTGCTTCCTTCCTCCACACACATGTGACCAGTTGTTATCATACCTTCCGTTTTCTCTTGTTAAAATGTAACCCCCCCCCCCCCCCCCCCCCCCCCCCCCGCGTTGGGTTTCAATCAGCTGACAGTGAAGTACCTAACACCTCTGTGGAATCAATACCTTGTGCTGACCTGAATCATGACCAACCCATGGCTAATCCCAACCAGCCAACTTGTGCTGACCTGAATCATGACCAACCCAGGCCTAATTCCAACCAAGCCGCTTGTGCTGACCTGAATCATGACCAACCCAGGCCTAATCCCAACCAGCCAACTTGTGCTGACCTGAACCATGACCAACCCAGGCCTAATTCCAACCAACCCGCTTGTGCTGACCTGAATCATGACCTGGCTACATGCTAATGTGCGTTTCCTCATATGTAAAGCTACAGTACGGATCTGGCACACTCCGCTGGTTTCTTCGCTTGGGAAGGGGAAGGAGTGTTCTGCAACACAGCCAGCGTGGATATAGTGCTTTCGGTCCGGGTCGTGGGTAAACTCCCACCAACAGCTTCACTTTTGCTCGGCTCGGGTGTCCTGAACACCAGGGTATCGGACTTAAGGCTTTGGTAGAAATTTGGGCACCCATGTTATGGACAATAATTAATTATTAATGACGTTTCTTTTTTCATGCTTAGAGATATGCAGAACATCAGCAGCGAGTACAAACATTATTTGCCATAATATTAACAGTTGCTTGTGTAGACGAAGTAGATTGCCTGTGGTGAGAAAGAGAGACATGTTCTGCTGTGAAATGTAGCTGTGACAGTGAGAACAAATAGTTGCTGCACTTGTATTCAGCATGTGGCTAACAAAACAAACCAGAATAGAGCCCAGGTTTGTTCCTAAAGAGACCCATACGATGACGCTCTACAAGAATGCGATAAGTTGCTGCGTTCTGTAAACATATTCAGGTTCATGTCTGGAGGTAGAATCAGGAGAAGTAAAAGAAGATCAAATAGAAACAGACGAAGTGAAATTAGACCAAATAGAAACAGACGAAGTAAAAGCAGACCAAATAGAAACAGACGAAGTAAAAGCAGACCAAATAGAAACAGACGAAGTAAAAGCAGACCAAATAGAAACAGATGAAGTAAACGCAGATCAAATAGAAACAGTCGGAGTAAAAACAAACCAAATAGAAACAAACGAAGTAAAAACAAACCAAATAGAAACAGACGAAGTAAAAGTAGACCAAACAGAAACATAAGTAATAGGAGGATGAGAACAGTAATAGTTCATAGGAGATCGCTGCAGATTGGAAAAGATATGTTACTGGATTTCTTCAATGATTTGTCTGTGCATAATTTTTGTATCTTGAAAAGAATTTAATTAAATTTTCTTGCAAGGCTGGTTTAACTAACTTTCATTTGCTTTCACACATTTATCTCTTATTTCTTAATTATCTTATCATACTCTTGTGTGTTATTTTTACTCTGTTTTCTTTCGTCCATCAACTTAAACAATTCTTCAGTAATTTGTATCTTTTTGGCTTCTTTCCGGTAATATTTTGTTGCTTGTATGGTGAACAATTCTCAGTGTGTATTTATACTCTGTTTTTTTTTTTTAAAGCTATTGCATTGTACCTATTTTTAACAGTCACTCTGTATTGTTATTATTATTTATTTTTTTTAATCTGCTTTCAGAACATCTTTACTAAGTCTCATGTTCTTAACCAGTTTTTTCCCCCCAACATTTCAGTCTTATTTTTATTTGTCCACATAATGGTACTGTCATTTAAACTGTCATTTACTGCCAATATAGTACCTTGCGGTTCTGGAAAACACAAGAATAGGCCGAGAGAGGGAACATGTCGTTTGGGCACCACATGTTTCTCTGAAGCTCTGCCCAGGCATTGTGATGGAATATTGGCCACACTCCAACTCACAAACTTTGGTCTGTCAAGACTGCAAGGTGCCACTCAGTACCTTGCGGTGTATGGCAGAGGGGTCTTCGAGCCTAAGGAATTAAGGCCGCCTGGCTAGTGCAGTCGCCGCGAACTGTGTAGGTTAGAGTTTTCGTTTTGCCCCCGACAGAAATAACTCCACACCGAGTGATTCGAGGATCCGAACCCGGGTCTCGCGAGGGAGAATCCGGCATTCTAGCCACTCGGCCTGCCGCTCCTCAAAGTGGTACATGATCACTGTTACAATCAGAAAAAGGCATTGTCTTAACATTAGTTAAACCATTCCTAAATCTTTTATTAATTAGTATGTAATCAATTTGGTTAAGTATTTACTTATCAGGGCTTTTCCATGTGTAAGGTCACTTTTATGGTGTTTAAACCAGGCGTTTCCAATTATCATATCATTGATATTTTCCAATCATTCATCTTTCGTTCATCAGTTATGCATGTTAAATTTACATAGGGGGAAAAACATTGTCAAATGAATTGATTATTTTGTTGTTTCGGGATTTGAAATTTAAATATTGAGCACAACCCACTACTGGCAACGCTGATCGTATTCTGGTATGAACATAAGGCCTATTCACGTCAATATGGAAGCACTATACTCGAGTTTCGCTCTCGTTTGAGCTCGTCAGTAGTGCATATCCCTGACCGGATCCGGAAACAAGCCCCGGATCACTGGCGTGTGAAGCAGGTGTGTAACCACGCGGCACACGCTGGACACGCCAAATTATCATAACACAATATTACAACGTTACCCATCGTAGGTGTCACCAACTGGCTTGAGGTAGCTCCCGGTTGGGCAACCACCCAGCCAACATCATTTTCTTCTGCTGGTGTTAAGTTCTGGATGCAGTTTAAGATCCCCTAACTCTGTCAGAAGGAACTAATTGCTACCCCAGATCCCAGAGAGAAAACGTGGAACAAATGTCTGTTATGCTGATTTAAGACACTGTCCCTGATACTCAAGAAAACAGCCAAGAAGTGGCTCGTTGAAGATAGAATATATCTATATAGTTTTGGCTGTACTTGGTATCACCAGAAGTGAGAAAGGAGGAGTTAAGACATGCAACGTAATCTGGTTACTTATGACTGCATAGGCAAGAGACCTCCCGGACATAGATTCCCACTTCTGGACAATATGTGTGAACCCCCACTAAATGATACAATAATGTGTGTACTTGATACGCTACACAAACATTTATAAACATTTAGAATTATACGGACAAATTGAGTTTTAAAATACAACAACTGTGTTTATTATTTCTAGTCTTGATGATCATATGATGATGATGATGATTATATTATGGTATACGTAACTTAAGAGGTCACATAGGTCATGCTTCCCCCAGTGAGACGCAGTTCACTGTCAGATTGAAGGAGTCCAAATTGGTCCCTCACAAGGCTAAGTCACTTCCTGATATGGGTTGTTGACTGTCCATTGCTCCTAAGAGATCTGGAATGAAACAAACGGAGATGGGTAGTATCTACGTCTACACATCTCAAACACATATGTCTATACATTCATATAAACATACATTCAAGTCATAATATATGATGGTATGATGATAGATGATGGCATGTTACATAAACATATATCAGTTCTAAATAAATAAATATATATGTATATATTCATAAAACCCTTTAGAACATCTATAGCTCAAAACATACATCATCACATACATTTATGTAATGGGGTGTTTCCCATATAAGTTCACCTCACTTACTCTTTCCCTTTCTGATTCATTCATACTGTCTTGTCGGAAGGGCTGGTCGCACAGTCCTGTCGAACATTAAATGCCTTCCCTGAATCTGTCTGGGATATTGAATGTCCTAAGTCATGTCTGTCCTCATGCAGACATCATGCAGACAAGGTGAACTGGTGCCATTCCTCAAACCAAGTGGTTTCACCATAATCTTGGTAGGCACTCAAAGTGTTGGTCCAAATAATCAATGTTAATTGGACGCTATCAAGAGACTGGTAGCTCTCAGGAATTTCTCCTAAGTAGTCAGTCTCTCCAATGTTTAACATCATACAGGATGAATCTAAATGTATCTCCTGTACATGAATAAGCCACACGCTCATGTAGCTTGGATAATGGATTTCTCCCAAATTATCACATACAACAAATCAGACAACCAAGTGGTGAATGAAAGAAGAAGATAAAGTTCACAGTGTAATAGTAAATCTAGAAACTGGAACATTAAGTACAAAGAAAATCCACCAGTGTAAAGTTTTGGAGAATAAACAGAAACAAGAAACTATAAGGCCTTCAGACTAGCAGACAAACTCAGAATAATGGTATTACCTTGGGTTATAGCTAGGAAATCCTGTCATACGACGTTGTATCGAAGTAACAAAACGAGAGGGCAATCTCTCACCAGAAATTAAAATTCCGGCTTCCCTGGTACGCTATTGTGAATGCGTCTGAAGTCTTGCTGGCCTCTGCTCGTAGTTTTATTCTCTCTGTTCCTGGCTAGTTTCCACGCTAGCTAATTACTATGTCCAAGTTCCTGTTGGCTCCACCTATTTTTCATGTAGGACGATTTACCTAGATGGATTAAGTGCCAAATTCTTCTCACCCCTCCTCCTTTCCTGTGAAGGGTAGTTTCATCTGTCAATCAAATTTACCGATGCCCTGCCACATTCCTGAAACAATGAAACATGCTTTGGCGGCGATGCAGTTGCGTCATTACATTCCAATCTGCTGGTAACACCCGCCTTCCTGGGTTGCTGGCAAAATGTGTCAGCCATGTGTTCATACTTTGCCGCCCGTATTGCAGTGAGGTGTTAAGCATCTGGTCCTAATTGCTCCTTTGTGGTGGCAATTACAGACGTCCCGGCTCCACAAAGTCTGGACTTTTAGATAGGTGTTAGGCCTGCATTAAATTGCCGTGTTTGGATCACACGTTTTCCCCTGAGTAGCACTGCCATGTATTTCAGACGGGTCTGGCTGACCCTCTTATCTCCCCTTCTACTGAAAACAATGAGTTTTCAACCTTTGATAGCACCGCCGCCGCCTGGTGCCGTGGTGTCTGTGTGTTACGTTTGATCTTGACATCAAAGCTTTCTCAGACCTAGCATTACATAAATGATGGGGCGTGCGTGGTCAAAATGTAATTTTCTCTTGTTTTCAATCTCTGTTAGTTTTTCCTTATTCCTTGGTTGGGGACTAGATTATTTTATGGTGAACAATTATTCTTTTACTTAGAGAATGATAGAATAATTCTTGTGGGCTCTTAATTCCTTTCAAACTTGGGTAATTCGGATGCTGGCGAGGCTGTCCCGTCACAGTAGGTTATGCTCAAGATTGCCCAATCGCCGCGACTGACGTCCGTCAATCGATGTGGACCCGAACGATCAGGACTTCTCACTGGCAAGGAACACCAGGCCTCCTAAAATCCAGTGAGCAATAATCAACTTGATTATTTGGTTGTTTCGGGATTTGAAATTTAAATATTGAGCACAGCCCACTACTGGCAACGCTGATCGTATTCTGGTATGAACCTAAGGCCTATCCACGTCAATATGGAAGCACTATACTCGGGAAGAAATAAAAGGGAAAGCTCAAGAGAAATATAAGGGTCAGCTTAGAAGAAAAATAAGAGAGCAGCTTGTAAGAATTATAAGGGCAGCTTAGAAGACATTTAAGGTGCAGCTTAGAAGACATATAAGGAGATCTACAAAAACTACATAAAAAAACAGGAATCTACATAACAGACACCATTGAAAAACCTCGACAGAATGGGAGAAGAATAAATATGACAGAAGGACTTGATATGATGAATACGTTGAGACCGTATACTCCACAGGGAGATATGGGAGACACGACGTAAACGTTTTGTGTGAAACAACAAACATAGCATTCCATACTGTGTTGTTGATTTCTCTCCTCCAGACATTTTTACAGCATTGATTTAGTGCGGTCTTGTTTGTGGCGTATTTCTGCCATACATTTTTAATGGCCACGACAAAATGCCAGCCATTCTCATCGAGTGTAGGGTTACAAGTGCTTGATTCGTGTCCTAATATTTTAGACGTATGGCAGATTGGCCAGACTTCATTATTCGCATACAAGCTCAGGACTCATGAATTGGGTAACGTTGAGTACAAACAAGCAACCAAAGAGAAACGCTACATGCACTCTCTCGCGAGCATACACAAACTGCCTGCACTCGCACTGGCGCGCGCGCGCACACACACACACACACACACACACATACAAACACATCTGTTGTTTGTCCATCAAGAATGATTATGACCATTTATTTCATCTAACAAAAAGTCGCTTAAAAGTCGACAGGGTCGACTTCATTGCACCGGGTTGTTATCCCATATGGCTCAGTCTCTTTCCGCAGCGCGGAAAGCGTCGCAGAAAGCACGAACTCTAGCGACGACCCACAGGAGTCTCCGAAGTAAATGCACTCGTGAACCGAAGGACACGGCCCGGATCCGAACCCACAACCTTCGGAGCCCGAGGCACAAAGTTTGACCACTTGGCCACGCAGCTTCCTGTGTTTGTGTGTGCGTGTGAGTGCAGGTTGTGTGTTTATTTCCAGGTAGTATGTGAGTGTGTGTGTGTGCGTGCGTGCGTGCGCACGCGCGCGTGTGTGTATGTGTGTGTGTGTGTGTATACAGATTGTGTGTATGTGTTTGTGCAGGAGATCCTCCCACTTATTTCATCCAGTGGAGTTGAAAGTGTAGAGCCGTGAGTTCTAAGATGGCTGATAAGGCCTATTTTGGGTCGACATGTTCTTTGACAATGTGGGGAAAGGATGCTTGACATTCCAGGGGGAGGATCTCCTGCACAAACACATACACACAATCTGTACACACACACACTGACATACTACCTGGAAATAAACACACTACCTGCACTCGCGCACGCACACAAACACACACATGCAAACAAACACACACACAAACTAACACACACACAACCTGCACACATACACGCTCACACAATACCTGGAAACATACTACCTGCACTTGCACACACAACACACACACACAAACACATAAATACTCACACAAACAACCTGCACACACACACCCACACACCACCTGGAAACAACCACACTGGAGGGCAGACAGAGAGAGAGAGAGAGAGAGAGAGAGAGAGAGAGAGAGAGAGAGAGAGAGAGAGAGAGAGCCGCGGTGGCACGGTGGTTAGTGCACGTGCCTGCCAAGTTATTGGCCTGGGGTCTGTCCCCAGCAGCAAAACGGCCATCTCTCACAGACAGTACTGTCTGCGGTCAGCCCTGTCTCATTGACATTGGTGTCTGAGAATTGTCAGACTTGCCTGGGAGGAGAGATGACGAGAGCAGCAACTGACCATCTACTAAAAACTATCATGGCCGGTAATGTGTAAAGTCCTGAAACCCAAACTGCAGTATCTGCTATGAGGTGGATATATGGTCTAGATCAGTGGTTCTCAACCTTTTTTGGGCCAGTACCCCTTCCCCTTCATCATTTGTTCATACTGTCATCCCCCCTCCCCACCTTTCCAAAATTGACAGCCTCAAAAGGTGCATTAAAAATAACATGCCTATAATACTGAAAATCCTTATTTTCTTCCATAGTTGTACATAACCTTCTCATGCAAAGATAAATTTTATAGTATCGTTTTATACAGTGAATGGCAATTGAATATGCTGATAGATATTAAAACTTAAATAAAAGCATTTTTATATTCACAATATTTTATTAAAACACCACATTAATCATACTACAATAAACAAACAGTTAAAACGTCAAAGAATTGTAGCTTAACATACGACACCAGAATGACAGAAAATTTTGCTTCATCAAACAAAACGCTCATTACAAAACCAGGATATTGTAGATTCCTAATTAACTTCATTTACATGAAGATTGTAATCAATGAAAACACTGTGATGTTTTTTTCCCGCAGCAATTCTGAAATACGCGGAGGAGTGCTTGAAAGGGCACAACAGAGATCATTTTTAACATCTAATTTATTACGTCGTTTCGTTTTAATTTCCAACAGAGCTGAAAAGCCTCACTCACAAAGATATGATGATTCAAATGGAAGCAATGCACGGATCGCTTTTTCTGCCACTTTTGGGTAGGAATCGCACATCAAAGGCCAAAATTCCGTGATTGGTTTTTCATCGAACACATCTCTTGCTCCCGAATAATTTTTAAGCTCCAAAAATTCATCTTGACAATCATCAGAAACTTTCTCAACTGATAATTTGAATGAGTTTCTCACGAAATCCAGCTCATCATCACTAAGTTTAGGAAAATATCGTTCAAATTCATATTCTAGTGCTGTAAAATGCTGCGAAATTTCATTTTTTGCAAATTGTGGAAGTACTTGGTCTTTACCATCAATAACGAGAACGGATGACAGCTTCTCAAACATTGCAACATTTGTCATATTGACCTTTCTTTTCCAATTTTCCAGCTTGCTCATTAAAGCTCTCAAGGCATCTATAAATCGTATGATATTTGTCTCTGAAGATTGAGTTTATTCAACTGCTCAAAAATATCAACTAAATAGACAAGGCGCATGATCCATTCCTCACCATCCAGCTAGGCGAAAAAGCCTATCTTACCCGGAACTTCATAAACAATTTGAGCTCGTCTCTCAGCTCATATACTCGCGCAGTTACATTTCCTCTTGACAGCCATCGAAATTTGTGTGGAAAAGAAGCAAATGAGAAAAGAAAAAGAAAAGCCGTGAGTTGAGAGCTCAGTCTCTGTCTTCAGTCTGCAAGCGTTGTTGTTGTTAGGCTGTTGTTGTTGTCAACATGTGGAATACCCATATTCTCTTTGAAACATCGTCAATGTAAATTAGACACTAAGTGTGTACGTGTCTAGTGACACGTTCCTGTCTGTCTGTCTGTCTACCCACCCGCCGGTCCGTCTATCTCTGTCTGCCAGTCCGTCCGTCAGCACCCCCTGTTTTTTCCTGGCCACATGTCTAGCTTTTAAATCTGGCCTTGAAGACAGATGAAACAGACTGTTAGAATACAGACGCGTATTGACCTGCTTACAGGAATACTGGCCACATCAGAGCGCAAACAGCCTTCAACAAATCGGTTCCCATCTGTCACAGAGCTACACATGAGCAAGCAAGAGTTGATATTTTTGTTATATCTGCTGTGAGGCTTTAAAGAACAAACAACGAAGACGGGGACAATCACAACAACAACCACCGGTTGTAAAGAAACAATGATTAGAGATAGAATAACAGAACCCAGAAGTGTGTACAAAACAAATCGGATAAAAGCAGTTTGCTAAGAAAAAAATCGGCATGGAGCGCAAATAGCTTCTGACATTTCTTTCATTTGTGCTTGTTTCAGGTGTGTTTACTTCCCCTTGGTTTCCTGCCTGATTGCCTGCCCTTTAACGCATTTCCTTGGTAATTACCATCAGCTTTTGTGGAACTTTTATTTAAACATCTTTTTTTAACATTTGCCAGTAGTCTGCCTGATCATAGTGAGTGGCAATTAGCAAGTGGAGATCTACCATTTAAAATTAAATCGCACGTGTCTATTGTGCTTACAGCCAACTTTATTGTTTCGTTCTTCACTAACAGAACGGGTGGTCAGAAGTTTGATGGGCAAGTGAACGCTGTTTCATTATTCTCTGATATGCCGACCGACGGTTCGAATCTGCCGCAGGCGATTTGGGAGCAGTCGCTTTGCGTTGTATATGATGGTATGAGCTGTGGCTGTTCAGACAGCAGTGGCAAACAACTGAACATACAGCTTGCCTAGTAAATCCCAACAGCCAATAGATATTGGAATTGATTAAATGAGTGAATCAATGAAATCGAGACGTAGAATCCGTAAGCTTTAACTAGAACACACTCACAAGTGACAAATTGGACATTGCGACTAGAGCGTTCTTCAACACATAAATGAAAAGTCATACTGGCACAGCTACATGACAAAATCTACTTGAAAATATATCGTGCTGTTGAAGGATTTGTAACTAGAATATATAAATATCACGAATTTTGTTTCGTTGTGTATTGGTTCTCATTTTAAAATAATGCAATTATAATAATATATCGCAGCAATATAATGGTGGAAACAGCTGGGTACTACTTAAACAATAAATAGGAACATTATTAGAGAACTGATGGAGAGAGAGAGAGAGAGAGAGAGAGAGAGAGAGAGAGAGAGAGAGAGAGAGAGGGAGAGAGAGAGAGAGAGGCGGGGGGGGGGGGGGAATTCTACATCGAACATGAAACGTCTCGCTCAATAAGAGTTTACTCTGTTTCCAGGTAAAGTACAAGCATGCTATTTAAGCAATTCCGTCCGTAATGTCTTTTTTTTTTTTTTTTGGTATATGATTCTTTGATTATTTGGTTGTTTCGGAATTTGAAATTTAAATATTGAGCACAACCCACTACTGGCAACGCCAGTACCAACGCAACTGGTATGAACCTAAGGCCTATCCACGTCAATATGATTCTTTTAGTACGAGCAGTGGGTGGTGTGTGGTTGTCTGTCTGTCTGACTGTCTCTTTCTCTATCTCTGTCTCTTTCTCTACGTCTGTCTCTCTATCTTTTTTTCCAGATACCTCTTTCTCCCTTTCCTCTCTCATCCTCTCTCCTTCCTGCTCAGTAAAGTTCTTCTATGGCAAAATATACACCTTAAGGTTAGTGGTTGGACAGTCTCTCTTGCTCACTATTCACAGATTGAAAGTATTTCTTCATCGTTCGCACTCATGCACCCGTGTTTATTTGTATAATAAAGTAGCTAGTTAGTTTAAGTTTCCTATAGACTGAAACAAAATGGCCTGTTTGCTTGTCGAAGAAGGATCAGTATCACAGACACCAGGCGATGGGTTTAAACCCCGAGTGAACAATATGATAACACAAATGAGCCATTTGAGAACACAAGCGAATGATTAAAAACACTAGTAAATGATTTTAAAACACAAGCGAGCAATGAGAAAACACAAGGTATATGTTTGAAAATACAAGTGATCGATTTCAAACCTTATGAGAACGACCTGCAATTTCACATGTGTGGTTAAACAAAACAAAACCCCAGCTATCTGAAGCCACAAGTAAACGATCTGAAACTCCACAGGAGCGAGCTGAAACTGCAAGCCAGTTCACTGACAACTATGTCTGTTCACCGACGGTAAATTTGTGCATTACAATGGAAGTGAGCGAATGAAAGCAGAGGGGGATAAACATGACTGAGAGAAAAGAAAATATACACAATTAAACGAACTGAGAAGCCACGTTTGGTGTAATATAGCGAGAATTTGATTTGTCATCACCATGATCCGTGCCGATACGCCATCTCAGACGATCACCAGAATTGTGGATCAACTCCGTGTACTTGTATCGACCATGCCACATGACCAAGCTATCCAGCTATTTATTTTTCATCCTTCCCCTTTTTCTGTACCCCTCAATCATACCAGTTGTCATCAAGTTCTCTAGTTTATTTCTTCTTATAACGCTTCCAAAGATTTTGAATATCTGCGTCTAATTTCTCTTGAGTTGAGTTGAGCTAAAAACTGACACCACTGCACTTAGGATATTCCCACACGTGCTCCGTCCCCTGTTCAACAGCCAGCGAAGAGTCATACTGCTAATCGTTCCTACTGAAAGTTCTCATTGTCTTCCCTCTCAATTGTGAGATTCTTCCAGAATCCCTGCAAACCCCAGCTATTACAGGTGTCGACCGTTTGCAAACAGCACATATATAACAGTGATATTACAGATATCGACAGCTCACAAACAACGCATATAAAATAATAATACAGATTTTGACAGCTCACAAACAAGGCATATATAACAGCAACATTACAGATGTCGACAGTTCACAAACAACGCATATAAAATAATAATACAAATGTCGACAGCTCACAAACAACGCATATAAAATAATAATACAGATTTTGATAGCTCACAAACAAGGCATATAAAATAATAATACAGATTTTGACAGCTCACAAACAAGGCATATAAAATAATAATACAGATTTTGACAGCTCACAAACAAGGCATATATAACAGCAAAGTTACAGATGTCCACAGTTCACAAACAACGCATATTCAACAACATTATTACATATATCTACAGCTCACAAACAACGCATATAAAATAATAATACCGATATCGACATCTCATAAACAACGCATATAAAATAATAATACAGATGTCGACAGCTCACAAACAACGCATATAAAATAATAATACAAACGAACGAACAAAAATCTTTATTTTCAAAGTGTTAAGAATTTGGCACGCAGGCCCGTCTGACATTCTGCCCTTCTTCTCTATTTCCTCTCATACATTCTTGCATTCAACATCACTTATGAAGCAAATTTTTGACAACAAAAGAACAATAAGCAATAAAATGCATGAAAAATAATCAATAACAAATGACTCACTGAGGCAATGTTTAACATGGGCATTATAAATACCTAAGGAAGGTGTAACGTGCCATACATATGGGAATGTTTCTTGGCTAGTTGTCGTTTGAGATAATTTACCATTATTGTTGTCTTTTTTGTTTTTGTTTTTTGTTTTGTTTATGGGAGTATTTAGTCTGTACTGATGTAGTGTTCAAATAGGTTGCGAATGTATGTATAATGATTGGTGGTGTCTGTCGTGTAATGTTGACTGTTTTGATAGACAAGGATCAGAAATAGCAGCCAATAGACTTTCAGGATACTGAAAGACTAATCACTGTCGAAGAAGAGGCCGAAATGGCTCGAACTAGGAAGTACGATTCGGAACTGTCCCAGGAATGACCAGGTCTTCAGACAGTGTTCAGGCACAGATAGGTAAAGCGAACAACCGTACTAGGAATATTTCTAGACAGTAGGCTTAAGGAATCTGGTGACGAATGCCTGCAAAAATTAAAGAGCCCCCTTTAACTGATCCCTTCTCACAACATGGAGGAAGAGTACAAATATAAAGTTACAACTTGCATTCCTTCCCTCTCTCTCGGTATCCTAATATTAAATTAGAGTATAACAGCAACAGACTAAGTATGTTTCTGGTATCACATATAACTATTAATTTATTGAAAACTGTGGCATGTAAAAGTCTGTTGCCCTAGTGTGTAGGCAATCAAATCCTAGACTAAGTTGGCAGGCTAAAGGTGTCAGCCGAGGAGGTCGGCCACTTAGCTCAAGACTTGGGTCCGGCTTGTCAACTCGGGTGACATTCCAGTTCAGGTTGCGGATTCACTCTCCGGCAATAGACATGGTGCTCACGACCGGTAAGTATGCGTTGCTGCAAGTTGCTGGCTCATGGTACCACCAAAGAAGGTGCAGAACTTCTTCCAAATTGTGGTGATTAAACCTCTCCACGGGGGAACAGTGCCACTAGCAGTGTAAATATTACTTTTGGGTATCAATTTGGCTCGCAATTTGCTTTTCCTAAATATAGGCTAACTAGAGCCTGGATTCTTTTGTTGCAATGTGTCTTTTTAAAGCTAGTATCGACTCCTGTGTCCTCGCCGCTTCGGGTCAGTCAACCAAATGGACGATCTGCCGGCTGACGACAACTGGCCAGGCAGATTCTCGTGTTGCCACCCGGGTCGCAGGCTAAGATTGAATATGTTATTCAGCCAAACTTGCGCTGGGGCAGAAGGCATGCACAACTAATAGTTCTATAATATACTGTATAATATATATTTTAAAAACACTAGAATATTCACTAGGTTTACAGGAGATTAAATTCTCGCCAATAATACAGGCATATTTATAGATATCTACAAACATGGGAAAATAGGGAAAAGATCGTTTTTCTAGATATACTTATAATGAAAAATATGATCTGCAATGTAATTTAAGCAAAAATAAAGGGGAAGACTGTCTATTACGCCACAGTGTCTTTGATTTCTTGTGGAAGATTGTTCCACAGGTGAGTATGCAGAGTATGCTAAGCTTGTTTTATGTAAGTCTATCCTAGGTTTAGGGACATGAAGTATATTTAGTCGTCCGCTATGTTTTTTTCCCCCGCGTTTCCATCCTGTTTCAGGATATTGCGGTCAACATCAGCATCTTTCAGCTGTATGTTGATTCTTAGGCTAGATTACGCTCATCAGCACGCCACGACTCTCTGAGCGACCGGCTGCATACTCTCATAAGTCACTGGTGTAATTCGAACCGCTTCCAATTCTCGTACACTCACGTCAACCACAAGAGTATTCGGGATTACGGAGAAAGCTGCTAACCCTCGGCCAGGGAGCCGGTCGTTCGCTATGTCTTGCGTTATATTTAAACAATGGCCAAAGGAGCTTGGAGCATTTTGAAATAGGATTTTGTTAATTAGTTTAGCCTTACTAAAAAGTAGACGTTTGTGAATTGGCAGTAACCGAAGACGTTTATGTCGTAAGCTTTTCACTATTTATTAAACGTATTGCCCTTTTTTGGAGTGAATAAAGGCTTTTGTTATTGATTTGGAGCATCCATCCCAGATTGTGTTTGTATATGGGAAGTATAGAACATCTTTCTTGTGTTTTCGTCAAGGAAACTTTTAATTTTGGCAAGTTGGTATACTTTTTTTTTTTTGGCTATTTGTTTAACAAGAGCATAAACATGGGAGTTAAAGGTTAGATTTTGATCTATGATAAGACCCAGTGCCTTGTGCTCAATTAGCATCATTCAGAAGGTCGAAGCTGGATCTGTACGTAGACAGTGGACTGAGTCGCTGCGGAAGTCTGTTGTCCGCAAAGTCACCTTCATCTTCGTCCCGGGACATGCGGGAGTCGAGGGAAATGAACGAGCTGATAAATTGGCTGGCTCTGCACCCCCTGTAGATGGCCAGCCCATGGATCGTGCGGATGTTATTAACGCCCTTAAAGATATGGCGAGAACAGAGGATTTTGACGCCAGTGATTCCACATCGCTTTCCAGGATGAAAGACCTGGGAGTAAGAATCGGCACAGCCAGACGCGAGAGGTACATCGGGAAAACAAAGCGCCTCGTCAACCAACACAGAACTGGCACTATTAGCCACCGGACGCTGATGCATATGCTGGGGGGGAGGATCTGAGCACCTATGGACATGTCCGGAGTGCGACGAAGATACCCCAACTGATAACTAACTAACTAACTAACTAGCCTTGTGCTCGGTTACACTTTCTATAGGCATGCTACAATTGTGCAGCTGTATAGTTCTCTGCGAGTTTAGCGTGCGAAGTCTTTGCCTGATTCCTATTAACATAGATTTTGTTTTAGAAATGTTAATTTGCATGCGGTTTGCATGACTCCAGTTAACTGCACTATTTATTTCCTGTTGCAAGGATAATTCTTACACATTACGATCAATAACGTTTGTATATACTGTGCAGTAGTCTGCAAATAGATCGCAGGACGACGACAGATATAAGGGAAGATCATTTATATAAATGGCAGATAACAGAGGGCCAAGAATAGACACCTGAGGTACTCCAATATTAATGGTAATGGCTTGAGATAAAGATTTATTACACAATATTGTGTAATACTACTTGTTTTCTGTCTAATAAAAATGATTTTATTAACGTCACTATATTAAAGCTTACTTTCATTGTTTCTATTTTTTTTTAAATTATAATAGTATGATCTAGCATACTGAATGCTTTTCTAAAGTCTATAAACACCGCTCCGCATAGAATATTGTTGTTAATATTTAGTGTCAGTTTTCTATCATGTTTGTTAGGGATGTATGACAAGAGTATTTTGGTCGAAATTCTGACTGACTGTCAACTATTAGTTTGTGGCGAACTAAATACTCTAGTGATGTTTTGTGGATGTGCGTTTCTAGCGGTTTGGGTAGAGAGGATAATATGGAAATTGGCCTATAAATACTCATGAGACGATCGTCTAGAGAGCCAGCTTTTAAATGAGGATACACTTTAGGGATTTTAAAGGCTGATGGGAAGTGACCTTTGGTGAGACACTGATTATATATAAAAGTTAGTGACTCGCAATCGCCGGTGCAGCATAGCGAAGGATCCGATTACTGATTCCATTTAATCCTGATGAGTTATTGTTTTTTTAGGTTATTTCTTCTTCTTCTTCTTCTTCTTCTTCTTCTTCTTCTTCTTCTTCTTCTTCTTCTTCTTCTTCTTCTTCTTCTTCTTCTTCTTCTTCTTCTTCTTCTTCTTCTTCTTCTTCTTCTTCTTCTTCTTCTTCTTCTTCAGCGTTCCGAGCCATTGAGATTCTTTGCTGCAAATACAATCCGTCTCCATTCGTCTCTCTTATTGGCCCTCTCTTGCCAGTCGTTGATTCCAAGTGCTTGTAGGTCTGTACATGTATTATCTCTCCACCGCCTTCTTGGTCTACCTCGGGGTCTACGGTCATTTATTTCCTGAGTGTAAGCGAGTTTTGTTTCCCTATTATCTTCCATTCTTTCTATATGCCCCAGCCATTGTAGTCTATTAGCCTTCATGATACCAGGGATTAGCGGGGACTTAAACAGATCATAAATGTCTTTGTTACTTCTTCTTTTCCACTCTCCACATTGTGTATACAAAGATGCGTCTTAAAATTTTGTTCTCAAAGGTTTGTAACAAGGCTTCGTCTCCTTTCGTTGTACTCCAGGTTTCAGAGCCATACAGCGCAACTGGTCTGATCAGTGTTTTGTATATTGTGATTTTGGTGTTACGAGATAGCGCCTTTGATTTTAGTAGATGTTGTAGTGCATAGTATATCTTATTTCTAGAGTTGATTCTAGTTTGTATTTCTTCCCTTATGATGTTGGAGCAGTTGAAGATTGTACCCAGGTATTTGTATGTTTCCGTTCTTTTAATGGTCATATTATCTATTTGTATGTGGCCAGAGTTTCTAGCCATTCCGTCTCTTGAAATTACCATATATACTGTCTTATCTTGGTTGATAACCAGCCCCATCTGTTGGGCTTTTTCCTTTAAGTGAGTCAATATTTCTAATGTCTTTTGTTCATTTTCCCCTATAATATCTATATCATCTGCATAACCAAGCAGCTTTTATGTTCCTCCAATATCACATTCTTCTTTTACCTTCCTTACAACTTTCTCTAGAGCCATCACCCTGTTTCAAGCCAGATGTTATTTGGAAAGGGTCTGATTTCCTGCCTTTATATGTTAAAAAAGTTGCTTAAAAGTCGACAGGGTCGACTTCATTGCACCGGGTTTTATCCCACATGGCTAGGTCTCTTTCTGTAGCACGGAAAGCGTCGCACAAAGCACGAACTCCGTAGCTTTTAGCGACGACCCACAGGAGTCTCCGAAACATTTAACTCGTAAACCGAAGGGCGCGGCCCGGAATCGAACCAACAACCTTCGGAACATGAGTCAAACGGCTTGACCACTTTATATGTTACTATATTATAAGTATCTTCCATGCATAGTCTGGTCATGTTGATTAACTTCCTTGGTATTCCAAATTCCTGCATAGCATTCCATAGACTATTCCTATGGACACTATCATAAGTCTTTTTAAAATCCACGAAAATGTTATGGAGATCTCTTTTATATTCCCAATTTTTCTCGGCTATTTGTCGTAAGATAAATATCTGATATCTATTGTTGATCTGTTTTGTCTAAAACCCGCCTGGTAGTCAACTAATATGTCTTCTGAATATGATTTTAGTCTATTTAGTAATACTGCGGATAGTATCTTATAGCTTGTGGACAGTAGTGATATTCCTCTATAATTTGCACATTAGAACTTGTCTCCTTTCTTAAAGATATGTATCAATAATGACACTTTCCAGTCATGGGGTAATTCTTCTGTCCTCCAGATTTGTATTATTATTATTATTATTATTATTATTATTATTATTATTATTATTATATTAAATGGAACATGCTTATCAAATATACTTAGAAAGGTCTTCAGCCAGTGGTCCAGAGCATCGTCTGGGTCAGGAAGTTGGTAAACATAGTCCAGAGTTGAGTTGAGCAAGTCTTGTAAAAGACATCTCGATTAAGATTTTTATAATTTCTATATTTTATGCTTATATGTTTGTGTTTTGGAGTTTTGGTACCTCTTTTGGACCACGTGCAACATACTTGGTAGGGATCGCTCATTGCATTAATAGGTAAGTAAATTCTGTGATGCTGTCAGCACACGTAGTATAAATATGATCTATAAGTGTTGCAGATGATTTTATTATTCTAGTGGCTTGTTTGAGTAACTGTTGGAAGTTATATGACTCTATTATGTTATCCCATGTTTTGTGTGATTTGTTAGTGTCTATTTTTAAGTCACCTAGCATTATTATTTCTCTCGCATTACTAAAGACTACATCCATCATAGTGGTGCTTTTTTCATACCAGATATTTCCTGCACTGGGGTTTCGATAAAGATAGCCAACTACTAGGGGTATGCGATTTTAAAGTTTAACCTCAAGCCATACACACTCAATCTCACAGGTTTCAAAATCTAGCTGCGGTGGGCGTTAAGCGAGTTAGAAATATAAACTGCAATACCCGTCTCTTGTTTCTGATAGGGATCTCTTCTCTTCTAATGGTTTTAAAACCTCTGATAGCGATGTCATCATCTGAGATGTTACCATTTAATCGACTTTTGCTTATGCCGAACGTGTGAAAATTTTGATTAAGTATAAGTGATAGTTCGGGCAGCTTCCCTAATAGATGGCAGATGTTTAAATGCCCTATTCTGAGCCCATTATTACTGAGCCAGTGTTCGTACTTATTAGACATTTTAACATTGCGTAATCATAGATTTTTTTAAAAACACAAAATGAATACAACTTAAGCCCCTTATAACAATACACACTCTAAAGTACAGAGAAACAGTAATATCTCTGTCAATATACAAAAATAAAAAAATACGTATACAGATCAGTAAGGATGAGCAGTGAAGACCCCCTCACTCACAGTATAAACACAATAAAAAGTATTATAAAAGATATACAACTAAGTATCAATTTATGTGACATCACTACGAGTCAATGTTTATAGTCAAGTATAATCTAATACGTTGCTATATAGAACAATAACCAAGTATGCACATAAACTTTCTAGGAGAGGCTCTTTCTTGTACCGATATCCGGTGTTGCTTTGTGCTAAGTTGCTAGTAAATACCAGGATGTGTTGGTTGTTGGTACAGCGACATCATAAGTGCTGGACGAATGTAGCTGGGCTATAACGTGTGAGGGGCAACCATTCTGGGTTACAATGAAATGGGTACTGTTGATGTCTCTTGGGTATGTAATGACTACCAACTGCAGCCTATATTTGGTGGCTAACAGGAGGTTGTAGTGGCACGTCGTTGTTGCTGAGAGTTGGTTCCTTTCTGCGGAGAATAGGAAACATATCTTCATAATTATTACCCTCCTGTGTGAAAGACGACGTATTATATGGAATTGGTGTGGTGGAAGTGTCCCGTCTGGTTTGGATTTCAGGTACAGTGGTTATGACTGGTCTGCGCACTTCTGGCCTATTGGTACTTAATGTGACGGGAGTATATCGTCTGGCTTTAGTTTCAAGTGGAGTAGCTAAAAGTGTCCGACGCGTGTCCGTTCTGGATATTTGATATTTTTGGCGAGCAAGCTGGTGCCCAATGTAGACAAATGTAATTGATCCTTATAAAGACTCTTTTTTTTGGTGCACTCTTTTTTGGTGCACTCTTTTTGATGCACCATTCTGTGAAGTGAATGACGGTGTGTTGTTGATTGCAGATACAGATATCGACAGTTCATAAACAACGCATATAAAATAATAATATAGATATCGACAGTTCACAAACAACGCATATATAACAGCAAAATTACAGCTGTCGACAGCTCACAACCAACGCATATTCAGCAACATTATCATATAAGTCATCTGCTCACAAATAACACATATATATCAGCAAAAGATGTATCATACTATTACAGATTTCGACAGCTCACAAACAGCGCATACATAATAATAAGATAGATGTCGACAGCTGACAAACCACGTATATATATATATATATATATATATATATATATATATATATATATATATATATATATATATATATATATATATATATATATATATATATATATATATAAGTAAAAACAATATTACAGATGTCGACAGCTCACAAACAACGCATATATAAAAACAATAATACAAATGTCGACAGCTCAAAAGCAACGCATATATAATAATAATACAGATGTTGACAGCGTAAAATGGCGCATATATAATAACAATACAGATGTCGACAGCTCAAAATAGCGCATTTATAATAATATTACAGATGTAGACAGCTCAAAATAGCGCATATGTAGTAATAATAATACAGATGTCGACAGCTCAAGATAATGCATATATAATAATAATAATACAAATGTCAACAGCTCACAAGCAACGCATATATAATAATAATAATAATACAGATGTCCACAGCTGAAAATAGCACATATATAATAATAATACAGATGTTGACAGCTCAAAATGGCGCATATATAATAATAATACAGATGTTGACAGCTCAAAATGGCGCATATATAATAATAATACAGATGTTGACAGCTCAAAATGGCGCATATATAATAACAATACAGATGTCGGCAGCTCAAAATAGCGCATTTATAATAATATTACAGATGTCGACAGCTCAAGATAATGCATATATATATATAATAATAATAATACAAATGTCGACAGCTCACAAACAACGCATATATAATAATACAGATGTCGACAGCTCACAAGCAACACATATAAAACATACAGAGAAACATACAGCTCTCTGTACAGATGTGAGACCATTTATTTTAACACTGAAGGGCAGAAACAGTGCAGATCTAGCTGATCCACGAACATCATGGGCTATGTCAAAAATATTGTTTTTAAAGTGAACCTCATCACGTTGCAGCATACTGAACATGAAGTGGCTGATAATTTCTCACAGACATTTGGAGGCTTAGCCCAGCCTTATATAGATGTCTAAGATCCTAAGATATGGCCAAAAGATTCATAACAAGCAATTATAGAACCTAGTCCGAATCAGAGCATCTAGACGACCAGAGAAAATGGATGCATATTACAAACTCCGCTGAAGAGAACAAGTAACAATCTTCAGACTCGGCACAAAACACAACAGTTAGAAATATGAAATTCCAACAAATACATTAAAGATAGGTGATAATATTGAATGTAACTGTGGAACTGGTAAAAAGACAGCTGAACATTTGTTGCAGGAGTGTCCAACACATGCAGAATAGAGACAATTAGTCTTGACTTATGTATGTAATCACTCAGTGAAGACAAACTCTCTGAAGATGTCAACAAGTTGATTGTTGCTTTCTGTTGATATATTCACGTTGACGTCTGAAGATGTAGGAAGAAAAATAATAACAACAACAATATTAAAGATGTCAACCGCTGGCAAACAACGTCTTTAGAACAACTCAGTGAAATAATGTTAAATGAAACCGTCACCCGAGACAGTAACATTATCCCGAAATAGACATCCGGTGAGTTTCCCAATGTCTTTTTATGGCTTGTTGCTGTAGCAGCCAAAATTAAATCTACCAGGGCTTGACTTGGGGAGTCTCTTGTTCCCTAACGGTTGTGATTTAGAAGGATGGCGTGGGCTTTGTGTGATTTAATTAGCTGATGTTTGTACGAACTGACACAGTCTCCACGGCCATAAAGAAATATATATGTTCTTTCGCATTGTCTCGGTCTGAGTAAAATCCTCTTCTCGCAGCTCTCTTGTGTGTCTCTCGGCCTGGTGCTTATCCTTACCTCTCGTACATCTCTTGTCCTCTAATTCCCTGTATACGTCATGTCTGAGTCTGTCTATGTATATAACCAAATGTTGGGAGGTAAGCATTGTGTCGTCCTTTGACTGAGTTACCCCTTGAGTGTTCCTCTTATACAGAGTTCAGAAATAATCAAATATCCCGTGGACTTGTTTGTCACTGGCTGTCCACTTTTGTGCCTAATTGTATGAGCTGATATACATTTGTCTTGTCAGATTTTAAATCACATTCATAAATGATGATCTCCTGTCTCTCATAGTTCATTGTTTCTTTTTCTTATTTATTTTTTTTTAAACGCATTAATACGTTCGCTTAACGTTAAAAATATTGTTTGTTGTTTGTGACGCAACAAAAGTATGTAATCAGTAGAAGACTGAACTCTACAAAACACCAGGAATAAAATAGTCAGATCTACAGTCAGATCACAAACCGAAAACTATTTAAGTATATACCCCAACGGTCCCAAAGAGATGATATATCTATATAACTTAATCACTCATTTCTATAAAACTTAACTACTCATGTCTACATAACTTAACCACGCATGTCTATACAACTTTACCACTCATGCCTGTATAACTTTACCACTCATGTCTATATAACTGAACTACTAATTCCTATACAACTTAACTACTCATGTCTATGTAACTTAAGTTAACTACAAAAATCTATATAACTTAACTACTCATGTCTATTTAACTTAACCACTCATGTCTATATACCTTTACCACTCATGTCTATATAACTTTACCACTCATGTTCATATAACTATACCACTCATGTCTATATAACTTTACCACTCATGTCTATATAACTTTACCACTCATGTTCATATAACTTAACTACTCATGTCTATATAACTTTACCACTCATGTCTATATAACTTTACCACTCATGTTCATATACCTTAACTTCTCATGTCTATATAACTTTACCACTCATGTCTATATAACTTTACCACTCATGTTCATATAACTTAACTACTCATGTCTATATAACTTTACCACTCATGTCTATATAACTTTACCACTCATGTTCATATAACTATACCACTCATGTCTATATAACTTTACCACTCATGTCTATATAACTTTACCACTCATGTTCATATAAATTAACTACTCATGTCCATATACCTTTGCCACTCATGTCTATATACCTTTACCACTCATGTCTATATAACTTTACCACTCATGTTCATATAACTATACCACTCATGTCTATATAACTTTACCACTCATGTCTATATAACTTTACCACTCATGTTCATATAACTTAACTAATCATGTCTATATAACTTTACCACTCATGTTTATGTAACTTTACACCCATACCATAGCAATCGGCGATAAGTTTCTTGTAGCACAATCTAAGAGTCAGGCACAATGATAACTCCTATATATGTGGTTTCAGACAACATAGATTGAGAGTCAGCCACTGTGGTGACTCCTATGTATGAGGTCTCGGAAAACATAAACTGAGAGTCAGCCACTGTGGTGACTCTTATGTATGAGGTCTCAGACAACATAAACTGAGAATCGTTCACTGTGGTGACTCCTATGTAGTGGTGTCTAGATAACCACTGAAGAACTGTCGTGACGTCGTCTACCCCAATGGATGTAATCATAATGCCAATCTGCTTGGCAAATGCTCTGTCCTCAACATCTGATTGAGAACCCTAATCATGGCCTCCTGCCATGAAAGACAGACACATCTGTCAATGTGATGACATTCTGTCCGGAGACGTCCTACTATCAATTGTTGCCGTTCTCCATTGATGCCATAACCCTGCATTCCCTGCCAGTGGAAATGAGAACATTCCAATTGTTCCTGTTGCTGGCATTAATCCATTCATGCCATCTGTGGATTCGCTCAGTGATAAAAGCTTATTCTTCTTCTATTTGTTCGCTTGAAATTTGTCTACAGCTGCAATGTTGTCTCTTGTATGAATTTAATTGTATTGTTTAGTTCACTCAGTGGTTCACAGAGTTTATCTTCCACTGTCGCCTCTCTAGACCAGAAGGTTTGCCTAGATATGCTGTATTCTGGGAAGTCTTGGAGTTTGTGATCTGTTTTCTGCGGCCCAATCCACATGTGCACATGATGATTCGCCAATCTTGATTTTGTATACATGTGGTTGCGTAATCGATTGTGTCCTCTTCTGTTCTCAATGTAGCATTTGAATTACTCTCAAATGGTGTGCTGGATTTTTTCTGAGTGTTCCTTCGCTGTTGAAGATTACAGGTTAATAATTCCCATGGTTTTCAAAATTGTGATGACTGTATAGTATGGTGATAAATATGATATTTAAAATGTATTCAGTGAATCATCATCGATAAACTGCGTTGCACTGTTTTGTCAAGCCTGTGGCTCAGTACATCCGACTTTGACTAGCATGTTTTCGGGCTTGCTGTCCATAACCTTTGACTGTCCCCAGTCTACCTACAAGGCAGCAGGTTTGTGTATCACTTTGGTTTCTATCTCTTGACTTGTCCGACATAGATTACCATATTAGCAGCTGCGATACCGTCGTACAGGGTTACAGGGCGGATCTACAGCAGAGTGGATGTAAAATGTAAACTGCATTAAAACGAAACGAAAAAACTGACTAGAAATTACCCATCATAAACGCTTGAAACGGCATGACACATGATTGATTGATTGAAACGCTTGAAAATATAGGCTCCCAAATTCTGACCTTTCGATCTTCAAGAGTTAAAATAATAGTTAACTTTGTCTTTGTTTATTGTTTTTGTTTGGCAAAAATCTCCCGGCCGTCTGTCATGAACACTGAAAATATTGGATATAAATACTGATCTTCCATCATTGAAGAGGTTTCTCTTAACGCTGGGGAAAATCTGAAGATCAAGTGACATAAAACAACATACTACATAAAACTGGCTGGGATATTTGAATTACTTATGATTTGTTTGTTTATTTATTTGACTTAATTGCGGCTACAGTATTATTACTGACTTGTTCCGGAAGTATTTTTCAGACTGAGAAATCAAGATTGTTTTTACTAAACGTTCCTACACAGTGTAGCCTACACGAGTTTATATTTAAACCTCGATTATTTCCTATGCAAATAGGAGTATTTAGTTATTAAACCACGCAGGCAATATAAATAAATAAATATAAATTTAAAAAAAAAATGATTAAGGACGCGTCGTCAATCTGTTAACAGTTTAGTTCTAAATTTGGCTTCAAGATAGAAATGTGTTGCTTAAATGCCTTATTTACCTGGAGGCAGCAGTAGGAAAGGACAATTGGATATGGTGAAGAGTTAAGTATACTACCTATCGAACAGAAAAAGGCATTCGATAGGATGGACATAAACATTATTTAGGAAACTTTAGAAAACGACGGATTATAGAGGCAACTGGTAGGCAAAAATAAAAGTGTTAAAATGTAAGAACAATTGATGAACTGACAGACACATTAAAAAAAAAGTGTACATTGGAGCTGTGTGCATTCACCTCACTTTCTATCCTATACATGGTAATATCTGTACATTTGCACAGGTTGTGTGGTGTCACCTCTACTTTCTAGCGTACCCATGGACAAACTATAAGAAGAAACACAACGGACAAAATAAGATCTGACAATTGACGAATCATATTGCGACGTAGAGCTGAACCCACTCAATGATCTACGTTTTGCAGAAACCCATACAAGACGAAAATCAACAGAGAAAATCAGCAAGTCACCAGGACCACTAAACATACAACAAATAAACAATATACACTGTAAAGCGAGTCCCAGGGTTTAATTATCTAGGTAGAATTTCCTGTTTTCAGTTCACATATGTAGGTAGAATTTCCTTTATTTGTGAAATTCGAATATCTAGGTAGAACTTTCTATTCCTAAAATTAAAATGTCTATTGAGTATTTTTTTTTTTTAACTGAGGACGCAAGATTCGACGGAGATAAAAACAGGATGCAATAAAAGCAAAAGTAGTGACATATCACTGCCACATTTACTCAAAAATCTGAAGAATACTATGGAAGTCAAACAACAAACGATAAACAGTATTTTTATGAACACTTTGCTATCAAAGTAAGATTTAATCGCTTTTAAGATCCCATAAAAGTAAACTCGTCACATGAGAGATGAAATGCTTCAGAAAGACGGCTACATTCTATAGACAAAACTGACTGCAAAGCATCACAAATATGACAGGCCGTAACACTATGCCTTGACTTCAAATAGCGTCAACAAAATAGTGTGGAAAGCTTATAGGAATAAAACCTGATCAACCACCGATAAGAGCATACAACCAATATCTGGATATCGAGCCAGAGGAAAACCAAGACAGCAAGGGATGGACGACTTCGGGAGTGAGCTAAGCAATCAGATACGACGCAACGCAAGCAGTATGTCAAGCCCTGGAACGTAAGACTTGCCTCACCACACCTCTACACTCAATGGCAGATATGGATTCGGAAAAGAGACATCGATCTGGGTCTAAACAATCGATTCTTACTGAGGATCGAACACAATTCCTATGAAATGTGAGGCGGGCAATCCAACTCTTGGCCGCCCTCCCACAATATTCTCATGAACCAAATTCGAATCAGTGACCCCAGAATACAACACAAGGAAACAAATGAATCAGTGACCTAATGAGCAATGGCAAAACACAGCAAACGCATGAATTAGTGACCTAAGAGTGTTTTACAACATCAGAAAACAAATGAATTGGCGACCTAAGAGTGTTTTAAATATCAACAAACAAATGAAACAGTGACCTTAAAATATTTTACATCAGCAAACAAATGAAACAGTGACCTAGGGGCAATGGCAGAACACAGCAAACGCACGAATTAGTGACCTAAGAGTGTTTTACAGCATCAGCAAACAAATGAATCTGTGACCTAAGGATGTTTTACATCAGCAAACAAATGAATTATTGACCTAAAAAGCAATGGCAGAAGACAGCATAAAAAAGGAATTAGTGACCTAAAAATGTTTTAAACAAACGCAAACAAATGAATCGGTGACCTAAGAGTTTGTTTTAAATATCAGCAAGCAAATGAATCAGTAACCTAAGATTATGTTTTAAACTTCAGCAAACAAATGAATCAGTGACCTGAGATTATGTTTTAAACTTCAGCAAACAAATGAATCAGTGACCTGAGATAATGTTTTAAACACCAGCAAACAAATGAATCAGTAACTTAAGATTATGTTTTAAACACCAGCAAACAAATGAATCAATGACCTGAGATTATGTTTTAAACTTCAGCAGACAAATGAATCAGTGACCTGAGATTATGTTTTAAACTTCAGCAAACAAATGAATCAGTGACCTAATATTATGTTTTAAACACCAGCAAACAAATGAATCAATGACCTAAGATTATGTTTTAAACACCAGCAAACAAATGAATCAGTGACCTGAGATTATGTTTTAAACACCAGCAAACAAATGAATCAGTGACCTGAGATTATGTTTTAAACACCAGCAAACAAATGAATCAGTAACCTAAGATTATGTTTTAAACACCAGCAAACAAATGAATCAATGACCTAAGATTATGTTTTAAACACCAGCAAACAAATGAATCAGTGACCTGAGATTATGTTTTAAACACCAGCAAACAAATGAATCAGTGACCTGAGATTATGTTTTAAACACCAGCAAACAAATGAATCAGTGACCTGAGATTATGTTTTAAACTTCAGCAAACAAATGAATCAGTGACCTAAGATTATGTTTTAAACTTCAGCAAACAAATGAATCAGTGACCTGAGATTATGTTTTAAACACCAGCAAACAAATGAATCAGTGACCTGAGATTATGTTTTAAGCACCAGCAAACAAATGAATCAGTGACCTGAGATTATGTTTTAAACTTCAGCAAACAAATGAATCAGTGACCTGAGATTATGTTTTAAACACGAGCAAACAAATGAATCAGTGACCTGAGATTATGTTTTAAACTTCAGCAAACAAATGAATCAGTGACCTGAGATTATGTTTTAAACACCAGCAAACAAATGAATCAGTGACCTGAGATTATGTTTTAAACACCAGCAAACAAATGAATCAGTGACCTGAGATTATGTTTTAAACTTCAGCAAACAAATTAATCAGTGACCTGAGATTATGTTTTAAACACCAGCAAACAAATGAATCAGTGACCTGAGATTATGTTTTAAGCACCAGCAAACAAATGAATCAATGACCTAAGATTATGTTTTAAACTTCAGCAAACAAATGAATCAGTGACCTGAGATTATGTTTTAAACACCAGCAAACAAATGAATCAGTAACCTAAGATTATGTTTTAAACACCAGCAAACAAATGAATCAATGACCTAAGATTATGTTTTAAACACCAGCAAACAAATGAATCAGTGACCTGAGATTATGTTTTAAACACCAGCAAACAAATGAATCAGTGACCTGAGATTATGTTTTAAACACCAGCAAACAAATGAATCAGTGACCTGAGATTATGTTTTAAACTTCAGCAAACAAATGAATCAGTGACCTGAGATTATGTTTTAAACTTCAGCAAACAAATGAATCAGTGACCTGAGATTATGTTTTAAACACCAGCAAACAAATGAATCAGTGACCTGAGATTATGTTTTAAACTTCAGCAAACAAATGAATCAGTGACCTGAGATTATGTTTTAAACACCAGCAAACAAATGAATCAGTGACCTGAGATTATGTTTTAAACACCAGCAAACAAATGAATCAGTGACCTGAGATTATGTTTTAAACTTCAGCAAACAAATGAATCAGTGACCTGAGATTATGTTTTAAACACCAGCAAACAAATGAATCAGTGACCTGAGATTATGTTTTAAACTTCAGCAAACAAATGAATCAGTGACATGAGAGCCTATGGAACAACAACAGGAAACAGACGGATCAGTGGCCCAAGGTTGTGGCACAACATCGGGGAAACCAGTTACAGTGGCCTAAGAGAATACGGCACGAAATCAGCAAATAAAGTGGGTCAATGGCAAGCAAGTCTAAAGGCAGAGATGCCTCAGTAGTACAGGCAATAGTCACATGAATTACAAACAACACCTGTCCTAATTCATTTCCTGTCTGTAAATAGATGATTTTTTTTTTCTGGCAGCGGTTAATTTTAGAGTCGACTTTCTGATCATCTGGGTGGTCTGCAGAGAGACTATAAGAAGGGTAGTAGACACCCCCTCCCCCCCACCCTTGTATCCCTCCATCTTCCTCTTTCTCTCCCCCCATTCTCCCTTTTTCTGTGGTAGCGGATCAGACAATAAAACCTGATCAACCACCGATAAGAGCATACAACCCAAAAGTATCTGGATATCGAGCCAGAGGAAAACCAAGACAGCGAGGGATGGACGACTTCGGGAGTAAGCTAAGCAATCAGATACGACGCAACGCAAGCAGTATGTCAAGCCCTGGGACGTAAGTCTTGCCTCTCCACACCACTACACTGAACGGCAGGTATGGATTCGGAAAAGAGACATCGATCTGGGTCTAAACAATCGATTCTTACCGAGGATCGAACACAATTCCTATGAAATGTGAGGCGGGCAATCTAACTCTTGGCCGCCCTCTCACAATATTCTCATAAACCAAATTCGAATCAGTGACGCCAGAATACAAGGAAACAAATGAATCAGTGACCTAAGGAGCAATGGCAAAACACAGCAAACGCATGAATTAGTGACCTAAGAGTGTTTTACAACATCAGAAAACAAATGAATTGGCGACCTAAGAGTGTTTTAAATATCAACAAACAAATGAAACAGTGACCTTAAAATATTTTACATCAGCAAACAAATGAAACAGTGACCTAGGGGCAATGGCAGAACACAGCAAACGCACGAATTAGTGACCTAAGAGTGTTTTACAGCATCAGCAAACAAATGAATCTGTGACCTAAAAAGCACTGGCAGAAGACAGCATAAAAAAGGAATTAGTGACCTAAAAATGTTTTAAACAAACGCAAACAAATGAATCGGTGACCTAAGAGTTTGTTTTAAATATCAGCAAGCAAATGAATCAGTAACCTAAGATTATGTTTTAAACTTCAGCAAACAAATGAATCAGTGACCTGAGATTATGTTTTAAACACCAGCAAACAAATGAATCAGTGACCTGAGATTATGTTTTAAACACCAGCAAACAAATGAATCAGTGACCTGAGATTATGTTTTAAACTTCAGCAAACATATGAATCAGTGACCTGAGATTATGTTTTAATCTTCAGCAAACAAATGAATCAATGACCTGAGATTATGTTTTAAACTTCAGCAAACAAATGAATCAGTGACCTAAGATTATGTTTTAAACACCAGCAAACAAATGAATCAATGACCTAAGATTATGTTTTAAACACCAGCAAACAAATGAATCAGTGAACTGAGATTATGTTTTAAACACCAGCAAACAAATGAATCAGTGACCTGAGATTATGTTTTAAACACCAGCAAACAAATGAATCAGTAACCTAAGATTATGTTTTAAACACCAGCAAACAAATGAATCAATGACCTAAGATTATGTTTTAAACACCAGCAAACAAATGAATCAGTGACCTGAGATTATGTTTTAAACACCAGCAAACAAATGAATCAGTGACCTGAGATTATGTTTTAAACACCAGCAAACAAATGAATCAGTGACCTGAGATTATGTTTTAAACTTCAGCAAACAAATGAATCAGTGACCTGAGATTATGTTTTAAACTTCAGCAAACACGAATTAGTGACCTAAGAGTGTTTTACAGCATCAGCAAACAAATGAATCTGTGACCTAAAAAGCAATGGCAGAAGACAGCATAAAAAAGGAATTAGTGACCTAAAAATGTTTTAAACAAACGCAAACAAATGAATCGGTGACCTAAGAGTTTGTTTTAAATATCAGCAAGCAAATGAATCAGTAACCTAAGATTATGTTTTAAACTTCAGCAAACAAATGAATCAGTGACCTGAGATTATGTTTTAAACACCAGCAAACAAATGAATCAGTGACCTGAGATTATGTTTTAAACACCAGCAAACAAATGAATCAGTGACCTGAGATTATGTTTTAAACTTCAGCAAACATATGAATCAGTGACCTGAGATTATGTTTTAATCTTCAGCAAACAAATGAATCAATGACCTGAGATTATGTTTTAAACTTCAGCAAACAAATGAATCAGTGACCTAAGATTATGTTTTAAACACCAGCAAACAAATGAATCAATGACCTAAGATTATGTTTTAAACACCAGCAAGCAAATGAATCAGTGAACTGAGATTATGTTTTAAACACCAGCAAACAAATGAATCAGTGACCTGAGATTATGTTTTAAACACCAGCAAACAAATGAATCAGTAACCTAAGATTATGTTTTAAACACCAGCAAACAAATGAATCAATGACCTAAGATTATGTTTTAAACACCAGCAAACAAATGAATCAGTGACCTGAGATTATGTTTTAAACACCAGCAAACAAATGAATCAGTGACCTGAGATTATGTTTTAAACACCAGCAAACAAATGAATCAGTGACCTGAGATTATGTTTTAAACTTCAGCAAACAAATGAATCAGTGACCTGAGATTATGTTTTAAACTTCAGCAAACACGAATTAGTGACCTAAGAGTGTTTTACAGCATCAGCAAACAAATGAATCTGTGACCTAAAAAGCAATGGCAGAAGACAGCATAAAAAAGGAATTAGTGACCTAAAAATGTTTTAAACAAACGCAAACAAATGAATCGGTGACCTAAGAGTTTGTTTTAAATATCAGCAAGCAAATGAATCAGTAACCTAAGATTATGTTTTAAACTTCAGCAAACAAATGAATCAGTGACCTGAGATTATGTTTTAAACACCAGCAAACAAATGAATCAGTGACCTGAGATTATGTTTTAAACACCAGCAAACAAATGAATCAGTGACCTGAGATTATGTTTTAAACTTCAGCAAACAAATGAATCAGTGACCTGAGATTATGTTTTAAACTTCAGCAAACAAATGAATCAATGACCTGAGATTATGTTTTAAACACCAGCAAACAAATGAATCAGTGACCTGAGATTATGTTTTAAACTTCAGCAAACAAATGAATCAGTGACCTGAGATTATGTTTTAAACACCAGCAAACAAATGAATCAGTGACCTGAGATTATGTTTTAAACACCAGCAAACAAATGAATCAGTGACCTGAGATTATGTTTTAAACACCAGCAAACAAATGAATCAGTGACCTGAGATTATGTTTTAAACACCAGCAAACAAATGAATCAGTGACCTGAGATTATGTTTTAAACACCAGCAAACAAATGAATCAGTGAGAGCCTATGGAACAACAGCAGGAAACAGACGGATCAGTGGCCCAAGGTTGTGGCACAACATCGAGGAAACCAGTTACAGTGACCTAAGAGACTACGGCACGAAATCAGCACATAAAGTGGGTCAATGGCAAGCAAGTCTAAAGGCAGAGATGCCTCAGTAGTACAGGCAATAGTCACATGAATTACAAACAACACCTGTCCTAATTCATTTCCTGTCTGTAAATAGATGATTTTTTTTTCTGGCAGCGGTTAATTTTAGAGTCGACTTTCTGATCATCTGGGTGGTCTGCAGAGAGACTATAAGAAGGGTAGTAGACACCCCCTCCCCCCACCCTTGTATCCCTCCATCTTCCTCTTTCTCTCCCCCTATTCCCCCTTTTTCTGTGGTAGCGGATCAGACAATAAATACTCTGTCTTCTGGTATACGTCTTCTCTTATTTTATCAATTTCTTTCATTTATCAAAATATTCACAGAATGTTTTTTTTTTTAATGTTGCATATCCCTTACAGGACGTTGCATTCAACACCAGCATCTTTCAGCTGCTGTTGATGTACTAGGCAAGATTACGCCCAGTAGTTTGCCATTGCTTTCTGGGCGACCGTAAGTTATCAATTCGGCGCGAACCGCTGCCGATTCTCGCGCAGCTGCGTTACTCGCGAGAATATACGGGATTACGGAGAAAGACATTAACCCCTTGGCCAGGGAGACCGGTGGAATGTGTTTGCTTTATACAAATCTGTAAAGATAGATTCGTTTACAGAACATGTCCTTCAAAACATGTCCGCCCAGCAGAAACCCTGTTGTCAACATTCATATAGCAGTAGGAAACTGTTGTGCAAAAATTATCTGAAACTTCTTATTGCATTGCGGCCCTGGTGGTAACGTCATCAGCACCACCGAATCAATGTCATTCAGCGCCGAACATGACAATCAGTCTGTGACCGGCGGAGAGAATATGTTGAATGGTGAACTGTAATCACATTGTGCGTTGCTAGGTACCACTTCACCACTAGGTGCTTGTGGTTGTCCGCTACAAGGATAATCAGTCGACATTAACGCTATCTACACGACGTTGTGTTACAAGAGCTCATACGAAAGGCAAAAAATAGCAACCCAGTAATCTACCAAGTATGTCGTAAAAGGCAACTTAGGAGGGTTGGTGTGAGACTAGCTACCTGTCAGAAGTCGGGGTGCCCCACCGGCTAGATGAAAGTATTATTCACTGGCGAGCAACCCCCAATAGTCAGAAACTGACTAGGGACAAAATCCATATGGCTGAACTACAGATTAAGCCCTGAATATCCAACGTACAGCTCCAAGTGGCTCGTTACAAAATGAAATGAACTGTGCTGAATATTCGCCAAGGAATGGGAAAGAGAAGGTTAGCTAAGATAGATGTTTAAGTCTAATATATGAGTATAGACGACTATCTCAGTACAGGTTTTTCTCCCTGACTGCTCCCTTCCTTGGTGTGTAAGTGAACCCCCACCAATGTACACAACAACACGTATGCACAATTGGAATTAAAATATAACGACAGAACTATGAGTTACAATACTACAACATTTATTTACTAATCATATAGACATCTGATGGTTTTCAATATGAGGATGATGAAATCATATACATATTGTGATGAGAAATATTACGTAACTTTACTTGTTACTTCATCTATCTGGATCTGTGGTCCAGATCCCCACTCTCCAGTAGACTCAAAAAAGAGGAACAGCTTGCCGGTATTCTGACGATCCTGTCAGTCCTGACACTCCTAGTCAGTAGTCTCTAGTCTTGAGATCTATAACATAGGTGCTCCTTGTGAGAGCTTGAAAGAAAGTCAAGAATGTGTTATATCAGTTCTACATCAGCGCAATCCTAATTAAAACATATCATAACACAAACATATACAATGACCAGTCTGGCCAAGTTTATCTTCCAGCTCTACTGCGTTCACCATCCTCCTTCTCCCTACTGTCTTTAGTCTGGGATGGGCTTTTCAATTGTCTCACATGCCTGTAATGATTACATTTCTGCCGCCCCATGTCCATGTCGCTAATACAGAAATTCTGTGTCGTACAGCCGCTCCGTCCAATGTTAGTTTAGCAGCTCACAGGGTCGGTAAGGGTATTATAACAATGCCTGATCATCCGGGCTTGCAAGCCGTGACCAGTAGCTGTGCCAGGTTTCCATGCATTACCGTGGACGCACGCCCACAATACACTGAGAAAGTTTAGCACCATATACCCTATACCAAGTGTGGGTAATGTCTGTACCATTACACTTCTGCTTCCAACACAATCATTGGCCAATGTGCCAATGCGCAGACAATAGCATAACACTTCATATTGGTAAGTTTGCATATGACAAATCAATATATCAAACATCCAATACACATAAACATATTGATTAAACTAGACATATTATGATACTTTAACATCATAGCATAATGCACTAGTTAGTTGGTATGTATACGAAATGAGACGTATATACACAAAAAGAATATGTACGAAGCATATTCCTAGCATCGTATATTCATATGAAATTACACATACATACATCCAACCTATCCGTAAACATTATATTACTTCAAGATGGACATCTAATGATACTCAACATAATAGCATCAGGCATTATTAATGAGTACTAATATTGTATAGCTACAAAATGAGATATACAACAAGTCTAATTGAAGTTACCACACAGACCAGCTATATTTGCTGAGCTGCCCGGTTTAATCATCACTTAGTTACTGCTGTTGTAAGAATTAAATAAATAGTCAGTTGACTATATTCTGTACAACAAATGCACACACCAAAAAGCAACTAGGATAGTGTACAAAGAAATGACAAGCATCTACCAAGACACCTAAAAGTATACCCAGACAAGATCTGTCTCACATAAGGCTCTATTTCTCAGAAGAATAACACTTTAAAGCAATATGATATTGAACACAGAACTTAGAAAGAACACTCAAGTAATCTATGACAATGATAGTTCTTGCAATAACCTAGATCAGATATAGACTGAAAATCAGTAACTAAGAAATAACTTTTGTAGTGAAATCTAACATAATAATCATGCGTATGACTACAGACATTGAGATAGTTCCTACCTGTTCTGAAGTCAGACTTAATCTAAAGGGGAAAAGTCTAGCAGGGGTTTTTATACCTAGCCTAGCAGTAGACACTTATCTCCCAGGAATTCCATTCATAAATTCTTCTTATCTCCTCCTGACGTTAATTGCAATTAACTCCAAGTCTGTCCAGTCATAAAAATTCTTCCTGCATGCACACTAGCCTTCACACCTGTGGGTCTGACAATTATTAGCCCACTGAGTCTTATCAGTGATTTCACACCTTGCGCCTCTAGTCTCTACCAGATGGGGTCAGCCATCGCGGTTGGGCGATTTCCTAGCTATTCTTATCAGGTGTCATGTCAAGGGAACAATTAGGTTCTCATGTTCAACAGCCAGTTTACAACTCTGTTGGTAAACCAGGTTTGCTTGCGTCATGCCTGGTTGGTTTTAATTACTATTCAGTCCCCTGAGTCTGCCCTCCCGTCTGGCTGGATTGATAACCTCTGGGGGTGACCGGTACTGGTGTCAAATTAACTTCCCAAATAGAAAGCCATTCCTGGTGGTTTGTTTACTTGCAGGTTTTGCAAGCTTACGTCAAGACAGTATAGCCTTGAATATAGGGAAAACAGTTTTGTTCGTCTGTTGATCCTCTACATGGCCCATCAAAAGTGGACCGAAAATTGTTCTGGGAAGTAAAGGCTGCCAATTCGTGACACTACCTCATCCTACAGAAAATGTTTGCTGCAAAATCTAACCAATCGTGAAAAGTCTATAAATTGCTTGGCGTAAATTGGTTGACTGCATATGCCTCATTTGGATATAAAAGGCAGCAGACAAATAAGAAATAGAAGAAGCTGAATAAAGAAGTCTCGCAGGGCCGTGCCGTGCTATGAAATAGAGAGGCGGCCGCATCAGGCGGCACCGTAATGGGACGGCATAGCAGCGAAATCAAAATATAATTTGAACCATTCAATAATTAAAAATCTATAAGGGGCGGCATTTCAAAAAGAAAAAAACAACATTTAAGGGGACTTCATGATTCTGAGAAAATCTACCTCACGGCCCTGAAGTCATGGATACGTTTGTGTTTAAAAACTTGCCATTTCTTCATTTGCGATATTATCGTGTGCATTCTGGGGGAAAGAATGTCTCTCAGGGTGAATTCAAGCGAAACACATATTTGTACGCTGCTCCGTCAAGGCCATTTTCAATTCCTGCGATGCTGTGTGCGCAACAAACAAAGTGCGATCATTTCGTTCGAGGGTAAATGAGATTGCATCAACAATTTTGTTTCATCAAGGCCCCTACCATCAACTGAAACTATAATCCACGAGAAAAGTTCAATAATTTGGAGTCAACTTTTCCAGGAAACTTTTGAGGGTACCTTTAATATATTTCCTCTTACATTCTGTCTGCCTTGTCTTTCACGCGTACTTTCCAGTTGCTTTTTTTTTCAGTTTACGCATCCCTGACTTGCCTTTATATGTTCCTATCTGATTAAGCACACGGCAGGTTTGACCGGACTGTCTTTCTTCTATTTCAGCTTCGACCACCATAACGTTCCGGGGATACGAGTGGATAGCCTACCAGCTGTACACGAAGCTCGAGGAACGGCTTTTTAGTGATCACAACAGAATATCCGTGGAGTTTAAGGTAAATGTTAAACTGTTGTTTTAAGCTGTGAATAGTAATATTATTATTAGCATTGTTTACATGGAAGTGAACATGGAACATGCATGAACAAAGTAGGAAGAGCTCGGAAGCAGCAGAGATGTGGTTCATAAGAGAATGTAGCGAATACATTGTACTACCAGTGTAACTAAAAACTGCCTGGATGCGGCTAATGAAAGTATAACATTATATAGAACTATACGAAATCAGTCAACCAAGCTGCAAAAACAACTTTCCCAAAAATGAAGATGATTTGACGGAAGAAACAGATGACGGAAGAGATCTTAAAACTCATGTACATAAGAAGAAATAACAAAAATAGGTATGAAAAATATGAAGATATTCACAGGAAAAGTAGGAAACTGTGAAGAGGCAAAAGAAGCATGGCTTGAGGAAAATTGCATAGAAATTGAAGGGAAAAAAAACACAACAGTAAAAATACCAAATTAATGCACAAAAGAATTAATGACATCACTAATAAAAGAACACACACATGCCTAAAAACTAAAGATGGCAAAATCATAATGGAAAAAGATCAGATTTTAATATGCGTTGTCTGATTATGTGGAAGACCTTTATGATGATACAAGAGAAGAACAGTGTGATATTCAGAATAATAACGAAGGACTACCAATTTTGAAGATGGAAATTCAGAATGCTCTTAACCATATGGAAACTGGCAAGACGCCGGGTCCAGAAAACATCGCAATAGAAATGATTAATGCCTTAGAAGAATATGGAATAGACCAGGTAACCAGACAGCTGAACACAAAATGATACTGGAAATATACCTCCTGAATTATGTACTTCTATATTTATTGCAATCCCGAACAAATCAGGAGCCTTGGAATGTGATCAACATCGAGCAATCACGAAGATCTTGCTAAGAATCATCATGCAAAGACTTAGGAAGAAACTCGAAATAGGAGAAGAACAATGTGGGTTTGTAGAAGGCAAGGGTACAGCAAATGCTTTATATATTCTGAGAACATAAATTAAACGTTCTATAGAAGAAAACAAAGACCTACGTCTTTACTTTATTGACTACACAAAGGCTTTTGATAAAGTAAGACATGTCAACATGAGGAAGATGCTTGCAGATTTACAAAATGATGAGGAAAACCTTAGACTTGAAAAAGACATATTGGAAACAAGTAGCTGCCATAAAGATTGATAATGAAGTATCAGCCTATTAAGAGAGGTGTGGGACAGGGGTGTGTTATGTCTCCAGATCTGTTTTTTTCCCTGTACAGTGAAAATATTTTCAGAAATGTAGAAGATATGAGAGGAATCATAATTGGAGGACGAAACATCAACAACATTAGATATGGGGATGATACATTATTGATTGCAGACAATGAAAAGGATCTGCAACATTTAGTAGATGTGGATGTTGCACACAATGAACAACTAGAGTGAGAATTAAGCTGTAAGAAGACACAAGATTATGGTAGTCACTCCATCCATTATGTGCCATGCCGATAAGCGTGAGCGGTCATGTTCTGCCATCTCACTTGATCACCAGAGTCGTGGATCAGCTCCGTCTTTCTGTCTCTACCATGCCATGTGGCTAAACCATCCAGGTATTTAATTCTTGGTCTTCCCCTTGGTCTGTTCCCTTCGATCTTGCCAGTTGTCACCAAGTTCTCCAATTCATTTCTTCTCAAAACATGCCCAAAAATGTTGACTGTCTACGTCTAATATCTCTGTGGTGTCACTGAAAGAAGAAATTACCACAATGTAATATACAAGTAAATGGGAATACTCTTAAACAAGTGAATCGGTTCAGTTATCTCGGAACAGTCAAAACATCTGATGGGAGATGCTTTGATGTGATTATTACTTAACCAGTGTGGTTAAGGTAGGGTATCCCTACTGTTTAATTGACGTGGTCCTGACAGGTCACCCCAGGGAGCTGATTAGTCTATAGCAATATGGGGCTAGCACCATTTACCCATTGCGCCTGAAAGCTTGTAAAAGGATCGTAACTGTACTAGGTTACTGTTGTTCAGTGATTCCTAGCATGCGAGGCTCCTGCTCCACTACAGGTTAATATCAATAATAATAGCAGAGGCAAAAGATAGAGAAAGAGAGACAGAAAAAACTAGTAGGCGGCAGAGCTGAGAAAGAAGAGGGACAGAGACGAGAGAGAGGGGGTGGCAGAGACGAGAGAAAGATAAAAGGAGGATTATAGAGGAGAGAAAAGAGATGAGAAAAAGTGAGTAGAGACGTGAGAGAAAGATAAAGAGAGAGCGACAGAAAAGTGAACAGAGAGAGAGGGGGAGATGGAGCAGATGATAGAGGAGCAGAAACAAGAGAGAGAGAGAGAGAGAGAGAGAGAGAGAGAGAGAGAGAGAGAGAGAGAGAGAGAGAGAGAGAGAGAGAGGGGGAGAACGAACGAACGAACGAACGAACGATCTTTATTTTCAAAGGGTAACAAATTGGGCACGCAGTCCCGTCTTACATTCGGCCCTTCCAATCACTCATCTTTCATTCATCAATTGAGCATGTTACATTCACATAGGAAAAAAAAACATTGTCAAATTGATGCTTTAAACATAAACAATGCATATTAATTATTACCATGCAATGAGACAGGCAAACACACGTACACACGCACAATCATAAACGCACACGCACTCAAATATACTGTACCTGCAAAAATACTTACATCATTTGCACAATCTCTCATAGTTATGCACATACTCAATAACATACAAATACACACTCTCTCTCATACACTGCTTGCATGCACACATACCCACACAAACATATACATATAGATACACCAATACACGCACACACACGCGCGCGCACATATACACACATCACACACGCGCACAAACACACACATGCACACGCATACACACAAACACACACATATATACACACACATACACGTAAACACACATACACATGCATACACACAAACATACATACGCACTCATGCAAAGAGAGAGAGAGAGAGAGAGAGAGAGAGAGAGAGAGAGAGAGAGAGAGAGAGGAAGAGGGAGCAGAGACAAGATGGAGAGAGATACAAGAAAGAGAGAGAGAGAGAGAGAGAGAGAGAGAGAGAGAGAGAGAGAGAGAGAGAATATGTAGTTAACTGTCTACACTGTTCTTATGTCATGCAGACAGACCGCGGTTCTGGAGTGTTACTGTACGCGGTGGGAGGTACCCCCTACCACAACCATATTACAGTCTCCATCTATTCTGGCGCCATCCATGCATCCGTGTCCTTTGAGCAGGACGACCTGACTTTCTCTGAGGGCATTGGCCTGGATGATGGCCGGTAAGATTTTCAATCCTTCTGCCATTGTCCTCGTAGATAATCAGACACGGAATAAAAATAGTTAATAACTTTCACAAGCTGTTGAATATAAATAGCCTTTCAGCCAGTCCAAACGTTATAGAAGTCTGGCAATTTATGCTGACCTTTATACACAATAACATTATTGCAGTTGACGCCATTACTCCTGCTGCTACTGTTGGCAGCAATATGTGTGTATCTACGTGTGTGTGTGTGTGTGTGTTGTTGTTGTTGTTGTATTTATTCATGGCTTTGTTTTCTATTTTTGCAATCCTGCTTTAACAAACATTAAAATAAATAAGATATATATAAGTATACGTTATTTCTGGATATATATTTCTTCTTCTTCTATTCCGTGGCATTGGTGATCATGTCTGTCCACAGACTTCTGTCTCGTGTACTGCTATTTATTTCTGATACCAGAGTACCTCCATATCATGATGTCAGAATGTCTAGTATCTTTTCTCCTGGTCTCCCCCGGCCTCTCCTATTATTGAACACTACCCGTTGTAGAGACATGCCCCAAGTGTCCTCTTCTCTTTACATGTCAGAAACACAAACACAATTCTCTTGGTGAGTAACTTTTCTTCATGACTCTTTCTATGCATGGACGGCATTCTCGTTAGTCTTCTGTAAAACCATACATCTGCTATCACCACATTATATATATATATATATATATATATATATATATATATATATATATATATATATATATATATATATATATATATATATAGTATATATTAGGGCTGCAAAAGTTAACGATTAATTAAGTAATTAATTAATTAATTAAGACATGGGACAACGGATACTCACGCAAAACTCAGGTCCTGTATGACATCACACTGATGTTGGACAACAGGATGCCTTCATCCGACATACAGGACTTCGCGTTGGAGCTCAAGCCAACGAACACAAGCAAGCAAGCAAGCAATTAATTTTTTTTAACGATTATTTTTTTTAACGATTATTTTTTTTTAACGATTAATCGAAACATTTTCTCCCATCACTTATACAAATGAACCGGATGTCGAAAAGTTATCGGACGTTTTAAACATAGTGCTGCAAACACAACCCAGTTACAAAATTGTACTGAGTCACCATTGTGTAAGCTGCAGCAAGATGTACCAACAAGATGGAACAGTATTGTTATTATGCCACAGAGTCTTCTAAGGCCAGAGAAGCATTAACTGTCTACATGTCAGATGAAAAGAAGCAATACAAAACTGAAATATGTCAAAATGTTGGACTTATCCTGTCAGACCTCGGTCCTGCTTGGCGGTCAAGATTATGTTTCATGTAGCTGTGTATTGCCACTGCTATCATCGTTGACAAAGCATATGACTGTACACGATGATGATCCGGGGTGATCCGGGCTACATAGCTAAATGTAAGGCAGCACGTATTAATGACTTCAGTGAAGGAGTAGCTAATATGACAAGTATTGGAATACTACAGATTGCAACAGCACTTGTTCCACGCTACAGATACCTGAAGTGTTTGTCAAAAGATGCAAAAGAGCAAACCTGGTCACGAAATAACAACAAATAGCAGTTGATGTTCATGATGAGCAGATGGAGACTGCTACAACGAATGATACTGACATTGACAATGAAACTATATGTGAACCAAATGTAAAGCGTATTAAGCTAATGGAGTCTGCCTCAGACACGGAAGATCATGTCTACAACTCTTCTGATGAATTGTTGCGTTAAAAAATGGAGAAGAAAGTTGCTGAATCGGCTGACCCTCTGCAATGGTGGAAACATAATGAACATCGATATCCAAAATTGGCATTCCTTGCCAAGACCATTCTGTGCATATCGGCTACCTCAGTTTCATGTGAACGATTGTTCAGCTCTGCTGGTTATATTGTTAATAAGACGCGCTCGTCACTTGAACCAAATATTGTCAACATACTTGTCTGTTTGCATAGTTGGTTATTAGATGACATATGAACAAGACAATCCAGTGTTATTTCGATTTTTGACAAATATGGCTATAATGTGAGTTATGTGACTATATATGTTTTGCTTTAACCGAAATTAACTATTCATTAATCGTTAATTTTTCAAAAGTTAACCATTACATTTCAATTAATCGGTCGCAGCCCTAATATATATATATATATACCGGACTCCCTGGCTGAGGTGTTAGCAGATTTCTCCGTAACCCCGAATACTCTCGTGGTTGACGTGAGCGCACGCGAATTTGAAGGGGTTCAAGTCGCGCCAGTGACTTACGAGAGTATGGAGCCGGTAGCTCAGAAAGTCGTGGCGTGCTGATGAACGTAATCTAGACTAGGAATCAACATACAGCTTAAAGATGCTGGTATTGACCGCAATATCCTGAAACAGGATGGAAACGCGGGGAAAAAAATTATATATATATATATAACACAAAAGCGGCGTTTCAGAAAACGAAAAGTATCTTATGCAATAAGAGTGCTGATTCCGTTATCGTAAATGTTATTCTGTTGTCATTGTCTTCCCAAGTTTCTAGTTAATATTGTGGTTTATTTTATACATCCAGATAACCGCTACTCCATTGTATAATTGAACTGTCATCCGCGGCCCACTTGTATAATTGCACAGTAACACATATCTCACACACACACACACACACACGCGCGCGCGCACACTCTCTCTCTCTCTCCTCTCTCTCTCTCTCTCTCTCTCTCTCTTCTCCATTCTCGCTCTCTCGTTCGCGCGCGCGCACGCACACTCTTAATACGATAACAATGTATTTTATTACAGCATGAGCCATCGCAGTGATTGTTCTGTATTTGGCTATTTGTATTTGATGTCAGTTGTGAGCTAGAGACAGCAGGGTCGGAGATTCATTGCAAGATTTGTGGTTGACGGCATGTGATTGAGAAAAACAGTGTTGAAGTGCTACATAGAACCTGTACTTTTGTATGGATGTGGAACGTGGACCATGAGCAGACAAGCTGAAACACATCTAATGGCAGTAAAAATTTGATTTCTAAGGAAAATTCAAAGAATATCATGGACAGACAGAAAAACCAAGAGCAAGTCCTACAAGGGTTAAATGAAAACCGCAAATAGATTAGAGAAATCAGACGCAGACATTCATTAGTTTTTTTTAGGCACATTATAAGAAGAAATAAACTAGAGAACTTGATGACAAGTGGCAAGATTGAGGGGAAAAGAACAAGATTAAGGAGAGAAGTAAATATCTGAATAGTTTGACCGTATGTCATGGTCGTGACAAGAACACAGAGCTGATCCACGACTCTGGTGATCTTGTTATTGCGAAATATAACCGCCCATGCTTACCGGCATGGCACATGATGATGATGATTGATGATGATGATGATGATGATGATGATGATGATGTTATTGATGGGTGTGTAACATAAGGTGTTATAGAGAGTGAACATTTAAACCCCCCAAAAAATCAATAACGCAATCATCATCAAATATTTCAGCCCTTGGGGTGTTACAAAACTCCCAGATCCTTCCTGTCAACACTTATCTATTTTCTGCCTTTCTCTTTAGTTACAAATATAGCCGCATGAATAGACTTGTGCTTGTCTGCTGTATAAATGCTGAGTGTGTCTTCGTGTCTTAAGATATGACCAATAGCAAGAATTCAAATAATATATATTATTAATGTTATGAAAATGCAATATTTGTGTCTCTTCTCTTCCCCCCTCCCCTTTCCTTCCCCTTCCCTTCTTGAATCACAAATAGCAATCTTGCATTTATTTAAATTCAATGCAATCATCATTTATAAACTAGTGCAGTGTGTCCACATTGCAACAAAGAAGTGTTATAAATATCGTCGTGAATTTTGCAAGCTTCTATGAGAATAATTGTAACTGAAAATAGCATAGGGACCCTCTTGATGGTCGCTATCCATAATATGGGAACCGCTTGGCTAATTGATTATCGCTGTAAAATCGTGTGGTATTTCCATCCAGCAAACCCCGGTAAACAAGTGTTGATATGATAATTAGCACGGTACCAGTTGAAATGCTTCTGCGATACTTGTATTTCGGAGATGATTAATCACATTATTTTGTTTCCTTGTGTGAGAGAACGCCAACCAGTGCCCCTTTCTTGCAAACTACCAACATCATTGTCTAATGACACATTTCAATGAAGACAGGGTGCGGCTGTATGAGTGATTAGTGTTAAGATTACCACTTTTTGAGAAGAGATCGCCAAGTAGCAGAGTATGAAGAATGGGTTTGAAATGGTGCGGAAGACGATCAGCAGTAGACATAACAGGAATAATATGGTTGTGGATAAACGCCCGGCGTGGCAAATGATGATGGTTTTGGAGACACGTGGTCTTCTGAGAAGACCAGGGCTGAAGATTGGTGGAGAATCCATAAACAACATTAGATACACGGAAGGATACGGTTTTGTTGGGTGAAACATGGCAGGCCCTCTACTCAATCGTGCACCAAAACTAAACAGTGCAAGTGGCATAGACTTATATATAAAGGAAACAAAATCTGTTATTATCAACCAAGATAATATGAAGCCCATTCTGGAAAATTACAGAGAAAAGAAAGGCTTATGAACAAGTTAATAGCTTTTCTTAAGATAATAGGTGGTGGCAGAAAAGGAAAGAAAATAGGATTGGTCAAATATGTGTGAAACAGCTTCTCACACCTCAACATCTAAGTTAATAGTTAAAACCCAGAATGATGGAAGTGTAAGATCTGCTCTTCATTGCTGTATAGTGCCTAAACGCGGACATTGAATAAACAGCGACAAGGCAAAACTTCTTGTGTTGCTAGTCCCCTTACTTCTGTAGATCAATTGGCGCTCCATGGGTAAGTCAAACTAAAGGACCTTTTTACACACATCAGCTGCACTGGCCGTACGATGCTTGACTTATATCTTGATAGAGCAATCGGTACTCGCTTGGTGATATGGTCAGTATCACACCGACCGCGTTTACTTCCCTGGACATGTCATGGTATCCATGTTAGGTTAAGTCGACCTGGGATACCTGGTCAGTTTGAAACCGTGGTAGCCATGTGACATGACTGACCACAAATGGAGTGAACAAGCGTGTCTTAGTTTAGTTTAGTTTAGTTTAGTCGTTGGATCAACATCACGGCACACGGTTTAACCCATAAGTGCTCCGTTTTCCTCCTAACTCAAACCTGAGTCTGGAGAAACTCAGCTCAATGCACGAACTCCGTTGCATCGGTGAGGATCCTGAAATACTTTGGGTAGATTTTTAACTCGAAATTTTGCCCGGGCAGCGCCGTTAGGCTACTCTTTTTTCGATTTGCAACTGCCAAGGGATTTTTTACGTGCGCAACAATACACACGGGCGTCCGATCTCACTACCCAGAGACCAGGGGAGATATTTTTATTACTGGAAGTCCAGGTGGATTTTTTAAATAAATCCCGGTCCTCACCGGGGCCTGAACCCGGGACCTCCAGCACTCGAGGCGGACACCCTACCTCGAGACCACTCAGCCCCCCCCCCCCCCCCCCCCCCCCGAAGCGTGTCATGCAGGTTAATGACCGTGTAGTTAGCGGCTAGAGTCACGGTGCCAGGAGGACAAAAAGTCATGTCATAGTGGGCTTGCTCTGTGCCACTGTAACAATAGCGGAATTTGAGAAATTTAACCACGGACTTGTAGTTTCATATTGTAAGCTCCTCCTCCGCTTCTATATTCATTCATGCATTCATTCATTTATTCTTTTTTTCTGCCTGCCTGGCTGCCTGTCTGTCTGTCTATCCTCGACTTCCTTCCTTCCTCCCTCCCTACCTACCTCCCTCCTTCCCTCCCTCCCTCCTTTCCTTCCTTCCTCCCTCCCTCCCTTTGTCGTCTTCCTCTTCCTCCTCCTTCTTTCTTCTTCTTCTTCTTCTTCTTCTTCTTCGTCTTCTTCTTCTTCTTCTTCTTCTTCTTCTTCTTCTTCTTCTTCTTCTTCTTCTTCTTCTTTCTTCTTCTTCTTCTTCTTCTTCTTCTTCTTCTTCGCCAATGCAGCCGCCTTCTCCGCCGCCGCCTTCTCCGCCGCCGCCTTCTTCGCCGCCGCCTTCTTCGCCGCCGCCTTCTTCGCCGCCGCCTTCTTCGCCGCCGCCTTCTTCTGCTGCTTCTACTATTGCTGCTGCTTCCTCTTCCTCTTCTCCTTCGCCTTTGTCATCGTCGTTGTCGGCTGCGGCTTCTGCTGCCGCCGCATTCTTTCTATTCGTTATATAAGTTTACAGCTGTGATTATTGAATTGCCCTTGTTATTTCTTTTGTAATTTGTTTGCTGGTGTCATTTTATTGCTCTTGTTAATTTTATGCTTCTATTATTTCATTATTCTGTTCATTTTATTTACTTTGTTTTCTCATTGTTCAGTTCATTTTATTGCTCTTGTTAATTTTATGCTTCTATTATTTCATTATTCTGTTCATTTTATTTACTTTGTTTTCTCATTGTTCAGTTCATTTTATTGCTCTCGATATGTGTTTGCTCTTTCATTTCCTTTAGCTGTTGCTTTTTTATCTTGACATAGAAAAATGGTGTCCATGGTAACTATATGACGCCAGAGGTAACACTGTCGTTTTTCTACATTGAGAGAAATTAATGGATAAATAATGTTAAGTTGGCCGGTAAATATCCTTCGATTCATACTATCGAGGACTACTTTGGCAAGATGACGTCAAACCTACATTAACAAATTTCAAATATTGAGAGGAATATCTCATTGCAACTCCAGCAGTGTCTTATTTCGCATTTTCCATTCTTTCACATGAAATTCTTTACATTTGTTTCAGAAAGGTGAGTTTATTATTCAAGAATGCATTTATATTTCCCTCATATTAACAATGTCGTACAACCACGGACAAATCAAGGTAGAATACATGAAAAGAAAACAACAGAATCTGGGGACAGTCAAGGGCTGGGGAGAAAGAAAGGCAAGAGGCAAAATGATCGACTTCATGACACTTGGTGTCATCCCACACGGCTCGGTCTCTGTCCGCAGGTCAGTCTGCCTAAAGCCTCGCAAAAAGCTCGAACTCCGTAGCTCCAGTGACGACTCCCATAAGTCTCCGAGAAACTTCACTCGTGAACCGAACGACGTAGCCAGGAATCGAACCCACAAACTTCGGAGCGCCAGGCAGGAGATGTAATCACTTCTCCATGGAAATTCCCGGGCTAGGGAAAGCAAACTAACAAAACTCAAGTGGAAGTCGGGTGTACTGAGCCAAGGCTTGTCACGGTCAAGCCGCATGACCAAACAGCACAACGCAACGCAACACGCTTGGTGATGACGACCTCCGACAGAGAGGACATGGTACCAACCTCCAGACTCCGCACAGGCCACAACAGGCTTACATACCACTTCTTTAATAAACTAAAGATAGGAGACACTGATGGATGTAACCGTGGAACTGGTGAAACGATAGCTGACATGCAAAACAGAATACACTATGTTTGCCTACACCCGCCTCATGTCAGGACAAACTGGAGATATCATCAAGCTCAAGTTGACTGCTCCTTTCTTGGAATTGACTCATATTGACATCTGGAGGTGTACGAAGATGATTTTAGCTCTCAAAGCGTTGATAAGAGACTTGTGTATCATTTGACACTTCTGCATATTCCTTCTATGTGATCACGTGTTTACGTCCTACTGTGTTTGACTATTTCTTTTTCAGGTGGCACAATCTGACAATTGACCATCGTCGTGATGTCATTACCTTTTACCTGGATGGGAGAGCCGCGGTGAAGAACATTACTAAAGGGGACATCTACCTCAGCCTGGACCCATACATTTACATAGGTGGGGGAGACAACTTCGTGCAGACTAAAGGTAACTGTTAATGACTCAATTTTCTTCTTCAGTTTATTCCCCCTTTAAGCAGCGGTTCTCAGCCACCCAACAACAAGCTGTCCTATCTTCTGCAGCTTCCTTCATGTCCTCACCATTTTAATTAGCTCTGTCCCTAATTCTCTTACTGTGTCTTTTAGGTCTCTCTCTATTTTCTTTGCCTTGGAAGTTCCAGAGACTGGTCTGATACTGATGTTCCTCTATGATATGTTGTCAAACTGTCCAGCATCTACCAAGTTTGCTATGGTGTTAAACTGTCCAGCATCTTCCCAGTTTGCTATGGTGTTAAACTGTCCAGCACCTTCCCAGTTTACTATGGTGTCAAACTGTCCAGCATCTTCCCAGTTTGCTATGGTGTTAAACTGTCCAGCACCTTCCCAGTTTACTATGGTGTCAAACTGTCCAGCATCTTCCCAGTTTGCTATGGTGTTAAACTGTCCAGCATCTTCCCAGTTTTCTATGGTGTCAAACTACCCAGCATCTTCCCAGTTTGCTATGGTGTTAAACTGTCCAGCATCTTCCCAGTTTGCTATGGTGTTGAACCGTCCAGCATCTTCCCAGTTTGCTATGGTGTCAAACTACCCAGCATCTTCCCAGTTTGCTATGGTGTTAAACTGTCCAGCATCTTCCCAGTTTGCTATGGTGTTAACCTGTCCAGCATCTTCCCAGTTTGCTGTCCTGTTAAACTGTCTAGCATCTTCCCAGTTTGCTGTGGTGTCAAACTACCCAGCATCTTCCCAGTTTGCTATGGTGTTAAACCGTCCAGCATCTTCCCAGTTTGCTATGGTGTTAAACTGTCCAGCATCTTCCCAGTTTGCTATGGTGTTAAACTGTCCAGCATCTTCCCAGCTTGCTGTGGTGTAAAACTACCCAGCATCTTCCCAGTTTGCTATGGTGTTAAACTGTCCAGCATCTTCCCAGTTTGCTATGGTGTTAAACTACCCAGCATCTTCCTAGCATCTTCCCAGTTTGCTATGGTGTCAAACTACCCAGCATCTTCCCAGTTTGCTATGGTGTTAAACTGTCCAGCATCTTCCCAGTTTGCTATGGTGTTAAACTGTCCAGCATCTTCCCAGTTTGCTGTCCTGTTAAACTGTCCAGCATCTTCCCAGTTTGCTGTGGTGTCAAACTACCCAGCATCTTCCCAGTTTGCTATGGTGTTAAACCGTCCAGCATCTTCCCAGTTTGCTATGGTGTTAAACTGTCCAGCATCTTCCCAGTTTGTTATGATGTTAAACTGTCCAGCATCTTCCCAGTTTGCTATGGTGTTAAACTGTCCAGCATCTTCCCAGTTCGCTATGGTGTTAAACTGTCCAGCATATTCCCAGTTTGCTATGGTGTTAAACTGTCCAGCATCTTCCCAGTTTGCTATGGTGTTAAACTGTCCAGCATCTTCCCAGTTTGCTATGGTGTTAAACTGTCCAGCATCTTCCCAGTTTGCTATGGTGTTAAGCTGTCCAGCATCTTCCCAGTTTGCTATGTTGTCAAACTGTCCAGCATCTTCCCAGTTTGCTATGGTGTCAAACTGTCCAGCATCTTCCCAGTTTGCTATGGTGTTAAACTGTCCAGCATCTTCCCAGTTTGCTATGGTGTTAAACTGTCCAGCATCTTCCCAGTTTGTTATGGTGTTAAACTGTCCAGCATCTTCCCAGTTTGCTATGGTATTAAACTGTCCATCATCTTCCCAGTTTGCTATGGTGTTAAACTGTCCAGCATATTCCCAGTTTGCTATGGTGTTAAACTGTCCAGCATCTTCCCAGTTTGCTATGGTGTTAAACTGTCCAGCATCTTCCCAGTTTGCTATGGTGTTAAACTGTCCAGCATCTTCCCAGTTTGCTATGGTGTTAAACTGTCCAGCATCTTCCCAGTTTGCTATGTTGTCAAACTGTCCAGCATCTTCCCAGTTTGCTATGGTGTCAAACTGTCCAGCATCTTCCCAGTTTGCTATGGTGTTAAACTGTCCAGCATCTTCCCAGTTTGCTATGGTGTCAAACTACCCAGCATCTTCCCAGTTTGCTATAGTGTTAAACTGTCCAGCATCTTCCCAGTTTGCTATGGTGTCAAACTGTCCAGCATCTTCCCAGTTTGCTATGGTGTCAAACTGTCCAGCATCTTCCCAGTTTGCTATGGTGTCAAACTACCCAGCATCTGCTGTCTTTGTCTCATACTGCCTCTCCTTCCCTGCAACTGTTTTGTTGCTTCAATATACTCCAGTTTTCCCTCTTCACATCACATGCCCAAAGAATGTGGAATGTCTCCTTCTGATGCGAGTAGACAGTGCTGTTTGTGAGTTAACTTCATTCAAGACATCTTCATTGCTCTTTTTACCCACCCACGCAGTTTTCATCATTTTGCTACAAAACTACACCCCCGTTTTCTTTACATAATTTCTCACTTGTTTGCTAGTTGTCCATGATTCGCTTCCATACAGCAGAATTGTCTCAATATAGCTCTTAAGACCTCTTGTCCTCACCTAGATTGGCAAAGATAAATAGCAAAGATTATTCTCCATCTTGTGAAATGCTGCCCTTGCTTAGACTAGTCAACATTCAACTTCCTGAATACATCTTCCATCTACTGTTATTAATCACCTAAATAATTAAATACACTGCCCAGTTTAGACTGGTTCCATGTACTTTGCTGCTGCACTTGGGTATACAATTATTTTGGTAATATACCCAGTGTTCACTGTCATCATTACAGACCTTTCCAACTGGTGCAGGCGATCATGTACCTCCGCAAACATTCGTCCTCTCTGTTTTTTTGTTATTTAAACTAAATCGCTTGTATTGACTTTCTTTTGCAATTATATCTACCATTTCTTGTATGTCATTTTCAGCCACCGGAACACACGCTGTTTACATTATGCCCACCAACTGATATTTCTGGCAGATCTTGTTTGGATCTCACTATTATTTCGTTGTACAAATTATACAAATCGGTTGATAGTTCACAACCCTGTCTAACACCTTGTTTGGATCTCATTATTGTTTCGTTGTACACATTGAACAAATCCGTCGATAGTTCACAACCCTGTCTAACACCTTGTTTAATGTATTGAAAACTTCACAATTGGTTCTAATTTGTTGTGGCTGCTCTTTGTTGCTAATACACTGTTCTTTATTATTCTTAGATCTTTACCATCAATGTTTAACATTTCTAACATCCTACTCATTTCTTCGTGTTTAACATATCAAATGGCTTTATGTAGTCAATAAAGCACAAATATAGATCTCTGTGAATTTCAATCATTCTTTCTGTTAATGTTCTTAAGTTGTATACAGCATTGTTTGTGCCTTTACGTTCTACAAATCCACACTGCTCATCCTTCGATTCCTGGTTTCATTTTATTTCTTAGTCTTCTCATTATAGTTCTCATTAGTATTTTCGCTACATGACTCATTAAACTAATTGTGCGATGTTCTCCACGATCCGTTGCACCATATTTCTTTGGTAGAGCTATGAAATAGATTTCAAAAGATCATCAGGTATATATCCACTGTTAGATAGTAGATACCATTCAACAATTGTGTTAGCACGTCTAGACACCCAATTCACCAACAGCTTTAATATGCACAACTGTTATGATATCTGGCCTCGAGGATTTACCATTACTCGTATGTTGTACAGTATCTTCAACTGCTGCTTTCAGAATTAGTGGTCCTTGACATTGATCGTAATTATTTGTTTCTGATCTACGATCATATAAATTTTATATATGCAGTCATCTTTCAATTATCTTGCTTTGTCCATTAACATGTTACCTTCTCGGTTTTCAACACCCTAAATATTGCACGCTGTCACAACCATTTCCGTAATAGTCTCGTAACATGACCAAAATTACAGTTGTCTTGTCCTAATGTATCAAATATCATTGTATTCTTAGGCGTCCACGGGATTCTTAGCAATCTACGAAGACACCAAATTTCCGTGGCCTCCACTTCTTTCTATTCTTTTTTTATTGTCCTTGATTCACACGCGTACATTAGTATGGGTAGTATATAGTATCCCAAAACTCGTGTTCTATCTTCCATGGATATTGATAAGTTATACGGAATGCATTTATAATAAAACTAGCAAATCAAATGGTTTGTCCCGGATACAATATGGGGACAAGGCAGTGTCCTACAGTGAGAGCTAGCACTTAGACAAGATGGAAACAGTGCAGGAGATTATTCCCGGAAACCGTGAATTGATGGAACAACAGGGGTTACAAATACCACCATGTTTGAGGCAGATACTTAAGCTCTCACCAGATGCCACTGCTTGACCTGTGGCTGAAAGGCAAAAGAATGCTGTAGTAGTGGTGGTGGTAGTTGTTATTGTTATTATTGTTGTTGTTGTTATGGTAGTGGTGATTGTGGTGGTAGTATAAGTATTATTATTAGTAGTAGTGCTTATGCTCGTCTCCGTTGTTGTTGTTTTAATTGTTGGAGGCATTTTTATCAGTGTGTGTTTTGGGTACAGGGGTTGTTGTGGTTGTGGGGAAAAAAAGGGTGGGTGGAGAGGAGGAAGAAGTAGAAGGAAGAGACGGCATTTGTGAAGAGAAAGAGGAAGAAGGCTCACGAAAGAATCAGTATATTCTGCCTCATCAACATGTCTTTACGTACCCTCCATTAGCAGTCTATCTGTGCCGATCTTTCAACACTTCCCTCCCATATTTCTATTCTGTTTACAAGAAACAATGAATGCGTATGCACACACGCACGCACGCACACGCACGCACGCACGCACACACACACACACACACACACACACACACACACACACACACACATCTAACCTATCTGTACTGTTTCACATCATCATGTCTGCCTAAGCACTGCAAATTTATTTCCCGAAGAAGCTTCTGCTGGCGCCAAAATAAACACTGCCAGATTGGCATTCATTGTGCTGCAACCAGTTTAGAACATAACAACAATTTCTTCAAGATAGGAAATCAGATTCTACATTTCGTGTAAAAGAAAGTAAAATCTGCGCTGTGTATGGTTCAGAAGCATGGCGTGTGACAATGACTTTGTTGAAGGCTGGCCGTGGTTTATATTGGGGAATGGGAATAAAATTAACATAAATTGTGAATTAATAGCTACATATAAATGTAAGAAATCAACCGAGTGTGTCGTAAATGTCTTTATTAACGGACTTCAAACTATGATTAAATAATATTAAGCAAATCTCGGATGTAACAACGGAAAATTAAGAAGATAAATCAACGAATAATAAATAAGATAGTAATGCTAAATACAATCAGAGTTACTAAACAAAGAGAAAAAACAAATGATGAAACCATAAAGGGTTCAGTCTTGTCATAGCAGGTGGGGCCATCCCGAGTCCTGCTGTGATTGCTGTACCTGAGTTACCATCGTTGCAGATAGTGAGCCCTGGGTTGTTGACAATGAACCATGGATTGTTGACAGATAGTGAGCCCTGGATTGTTGACAGATAGTGAGCCCTGGGTTGTTGACAATGAACCATGGATTGTTGACAGATAGTGAGCCCTGGATTGTTGACAGATAGTGAGCCCTGGATTGTTAACAGATCAGTGAGCCCTGGATTGTTGACAGACAGTGAGCCCTGGATTGTTGACAGATCGTGAGCCCTAGATTGTTTACAGACAGTGAGCCCTGGATTGCTGACAGCTAGCGAGCCCTGAGTTGTTGACAGATCGTGAGCCCTGGATTGTTGACAGATCGTGAGCCCTGGATTGTTGACAGACAGTGAGCCCTGGGTTGTTGACAGACAGTGAGCCCTGCATTGTTGACAGACAGTGAGCCCTGGATTTTTGACAGTTAGCCCTGGGTTGTTGACAGACAGTGAACTCTGGATTGTTGACGGTTAGTCATGGATTAGTCGAGTCAGGTCGAGTCGATGGATCAACATCACGGCACACGGGTGCAACCCATAAGTGCTTAGTTTCCCTCCAAACTCAAATCTGAGTCTGGAGAAACTCAGCTCAGTGCACGAACTCCGTAGCACCGGCTAGGATCCTGAAAATACTTCTGAAGTATTTTCATAGTCATGGACTGTTGACAGACAGTGAGCCCTGGATTGTTGACAGATAGTGAGCCCTGGATTGTTGACAGACAGTGAGCCCTGGATTGTTGACAGACAGTAAGCTTATGAATTGTTGTCAGATAATGAGCCCTGGGTTGTAGACAGACAGTGAGCCCTGGATTGTTGAAAGACAGTGAGCCCTGGATTGTTGAAAGACAGTAAACCCTGGGTTGTTGACAGACAGTAAACCCTGGATTGTTAACAGACAATGAGCCCTGCATTGTTGACAGACAGTGAGCCCTGGGTTGTTGACAGTGAGCCCAGAAATATTGACAATGAGTCCTGGATTGTTGACAGTGAGTCATGGATTGTTGATAATGAGCCCTGGATTGTTGACAGATAGTGAGCTCTGGATTGTTGACAGATAGTGAGCCCTGGATTGTTGACAGACAGTGAGCTATGAATTGTTGTCAGATAATGAGCCCTGGGTTGTAGACAGACAGTGAGCCCTGGATTGTTGAAAGACAGTAAACCCTGGATTGTTGACAGACAGTGAACCCTGGATTGTTAACAGACAATGAGCCCTGCATTGTTGACAGACACTGAGCCCTGGGTTGTTGACAGTGAGCCCAGAAATATTGACAATGAGTCCTGGATTGTTGACAGTGAGTCATGGATTGTTGATAATGAGCCCTGGATTGTTGACAGATAGTGAGCCCTGGATTGTTGACAGATAGTGAGCCCTGGATTGTTGACAGACAGTGAGCTATGAATTGTTGTCAGATAATGAGCCCTGGGTTGTAGACAGACAGTGAGCCCTGGATTGTTGAAAGACAGTGAGCCCTGGGTTGTTGACAGACAGTAAACCCTGGATTGTTGACAGACAGTGAACCCTGGATTGTTAACAGACAATGAGCCCTGCATTGTTGACAGACAGTGAGCCCTGGGTTGTTGACAGTGAGCCCAGAAATATTGACAGTGAGTCCTGGAGTGTTGACAGTGAGTCATGGATTGTTGATAATGAGCCCTGGATTGTTGACAGTGAGCCCAGGAATGTTGACAGTGAGCCTTGGATTGTTGGTAGTGAGCCCTGGATTGTTGACAGACATTGAGCCCTGGAATGTTGACAGTGAGCCCTGGAATGTTGACAGTTAGCCCTAGAATGTTGACAGTGAGCCCTGGAATGTTGACAGTGAGCCCTGGAATGTTGACAGTGAGCCCTGGATAGTTGACTGGTGTTCACCTCTTCTGTCGGCGCTGTGGCGAAGCGGTTAAGAATGCACTTCGTAATCCCGCATACACAGCTGCGGGATATTTGTAAGCAGACCGTCTTGCGTTGGTTTCCATACAACGGCATGAGTGCCGGTCGTTCAGAAAACAATGGCAAACTACTGAACGTACACTTGCCCATGAGTCCCAAACATCCAAAAAATGCTGGAGTTGACTGCAACGTCCTGTAAAGGATATGCAACTAACTTTTAAACTTCACTTCTTCTAGTTTTTGTCCGTTTGTTTTGATGTTGCTTGTCCCGTGTTCCTTGTAGCTACTCACAGATATCTTGATGATTTATATACTGATTTCCATTCATACGATCTTCAAATTTTCTCTAACCTTATAGAGTGGTCTTGGAGTACTGATCCTGTCCCAGCTATAAGATTAATGTCATCAACAAATAACACACTGCCCAGAGACGGCCTACGAATCGGTGTAGATGTTTTATAATCCTCAAGAGTACCCAGTATAATTCCTACCAATATGTTAAAGCACTAGGGATAGGATAATCCTTGTCTGACTCCTATTTTTATTCTGAAGAAAAAAACTGTCACTGGTCGTTGTTTATAGGAACAGGACTGCTTGCATAGGTGTACACGGCTTCAGGGATTTATATGATGTTGATGTCAAAATTGAACTTTCTCATCGTCTGCCACAGGTTTTTTTTTTAATGACAGGCTGTATTAGAAGCCTTTGAGAAATAAATGAAGATATAAGTCGCTTCGATGTTGTAGATATTGTTCAATCTGTACTCTAATATTAAAACTGTGTTCTGAGGAACGCCTTTCATTTGTCCTTTTCTTCAGAAAGGTTGTCTTCTGATTTCTGCTTAATTGTATTTGAAATTACCCTTGACATGACTTTACTTGGATGACTGAGAAGACTAATGGTTTTGTACCGCTTGTAAATAATTTTATTTTTTTTTGGTTGGGGGGGGGGGGGGGGGGGTATATTTTCTTTCTTTGAAAGCGGTATTGTCAAAGTCCTGGTCCAATCTTTGGGCAACTGCTGTGTATTCCTTTTACTTTTCTGGCAGATGGTTGCTATGATGCTTTCTGTTTCTGGTTCTCATCATTTCAAAATCTCTGCTAGACTGTTGGCGGTAGCTGTACATACAGGCGCATCTTATATATGTGCTGAAAGACATTCCTCCTTTAAGTATGCATGTAGCCTCCTCAGAACCTATAAATAACAATGTAAAACTATAATGATAACCCACGTATGAAAGGGTTGGTTACGTTTCTACTTTACCAGAATCTTCTGGCCATGCCTCCCGCCTCACACCCTCATGCCCACTACGTCTGCTATGTCCTGTGTCCATCTTCATGCTGGTTGACCTCTGCCGCTTCTCCCGGCAACCATACTTCCCGCCACTGTTCTTTCCAAGTCAATATGGCGTTCAATATGACCAGAAATGGTTCGTTTTCAGAGACATGATGCGGTTTATAAGTCAGTCTTCTTCATGTTCAGATCGTTTAGAATGTCAGTATTTTTTTCTTTCTTGGTTCACGAGATTCTAAAAACTTTTGTGTAGCGTTTAAATTCAAAAGCTACATTATTTTTTTCGTTTCTTAGTGATTGTGAAATGACTCATGACTCACCTCCATTATGTTGCCCCAGGAAAGATATATGTTATCACACATCGTACTTGACTTGCTTGCTGATGTTGTATCCCAGGTTCTTAATACTGTTTGAGAATACGATATAAGGACTTCACATGGGAAAACATTCATTCTTTCTATTCGCTGCAGAAAATCACGTGAACTAAGTTGAAACATGTTTAAAGTAATGAGAGACTGCAATAGAAAAAGATAAGGAAATATGGGTTAGGGCGGGCCAAAAGAAAAATTGTTTAGGGCAAAAAGTAAGTAATAACCCTATGGCTGATTACATTTATATAACAATTGGCTGTAACAGGATTAGCAGTTTTTGTAATTGTGTGTTATAGTCTCTCTTTCTCTCCCTCCGTCTCTCTCACCCTCTCACTTTTCTTCTCTATTGCTCACTCTCTCTCTCTTGCTCTCTTTCACACACACACACGCACTCTCTCGTTCTCTATAGCTGTCTTTTTCACTCACTCACTCACTCTGTGCTCTCTCTCTCTCTCTCTCTCTCTATCTCTCTTTCTCTCTCTCTCTCTCTCTCTCTCTCTCTCTCTCCTCTCTCTCTCTCTCTCTCTCTCTCTCTCTCTCTCATGTGCCAATCTTCCCATCTTCTATTTATTGTTCGTTGTGTCGGATTGTTTACGTCAGTGTTAATGCCATCAATCTCCTGAGTTGGGACCCGATTATCATCTTGCAAGGATAGCATTGCACGAACTAGCTGTTTACACGTTGCTTCAGGAAACACGCTCATGCCGAGGACTTGATGTTCTTGCTCTGTATTCCATGTTTTCTACACAAGCAAATGAAACTCGATATTTGTTGGTTCAGATAGACCTGGCTAAATCGCTGTCTACCTGGTGCAATCAGATGACGGAGCCAATTGCAGCAGTAGGTGTGAATGCTTTGTACCTGCCCATAGCTCAGAGAAGTGTCTGACTAAATATGTTAAAGAAAGCATTGGTCACTTTCAGAATGTTGATATGTCTGTATCGTTTGTTCTCAAGTGGAGCCAATTTAGGCCAAACGCGTTTCTATTCTCGTCACATTTTGCACACCCTGCAGCAAAGATGTAGCAATGATTAATTGGGTCAGTTCTACAGTTAATTCAGCGGTATTTCACATCTCTAGCTTGTGAACGTTCAACAGCTGGTATCTAGGTGTGTTAAGTCCTGTGCGGAGTTTACCAGAATTCACGTTTATCGTGTTCATATCTCTTCACACATTTCGGTCTTTGGAGTTCTGGAACAACTCTGATGATGATACTCTTAGATGCCACCGTCTCAATCCAACCCATCACATTGCCGGTTTCCAAAATGTGCTGTGCTATCGATTAAGCGGGAAGTTTGTGGTGTGTCGGCCTTCCTAGGCTCCCATCGCTTGTGGTAGTATCTTGTCAATCCAATTAGGTATGTGTTCAACCATTCTGTTGTTTAACTGCCACTCTGTTCTGCCGATGTAGGTAGACTGGCACCTGCATGTGAATTGGTAAATGCAATTGGATTAGGCGTAGAGAGGGACAGATTCGTTAACCGCTGGGGTGGGATTATGTGTGGTTCTGTACCTAATAACTGGAGTTGCAGCACACAATGAATGTTAGACCGACTGTTGTGATGAGCAATCTATTGTTTGTGTCTTCGTTATTCAAATAGCGTATATTGTTTACAATGTAACCTCTGATTAGTATTCCTTACTTCTTTCTTATTTTCCTCATTATTACTTCCGCTATAAAGAGAGAGGAGTTCCGGTGCAACCACAAAACCCTGTCGTACTACTAAATTTATCTGTTCACAATTGTCCTCTTTAATTCCCATTGTAATTGCTGCTACTTGATTCCAGTAAATATTCTTCATTATTCTGAGATCTGTTCCATTAATATTGATATCTACCAACATTTAAATCAATTCATCGTGGTTTACCTTATCAGAAGCCTTGGTATAATCTATAAAAGATAAATATACGTCTTTCTGTGTCTCTATTGCTCTTTCTGTTATTGTTCGTAATGTGCATTTTGCATTGCTTGTACCTTTTCCTTCCACAAATCCACACTGTTCTTCACCAATTTCCAGTTTTATTTTCTTTCTTGTTCTTCTCATTATAATTCTTAGTAGAAGTTTAGTGCTGTGGTTTATGAGGTAGATTGTACGAAATCTTTGCATTCAATTGCTCCTGATCTTTTTGATATAGCTATAAATACCGATTTCAGCATATCACTAGGTAAAAATAATCTGTTGTATATATTATTCAATAGTTTGGTTAAAATTTCTACTGCAGATTCTCCCAGTACTTCAAATCTATTGTGATTCCATCTGGTCCGGCTGTTGTTCCTTTCTTCATATGTTTGATAGTGTCAGTGACTTCTTCTTTTAGAAGTTCTTTTAGAACCTTCTAAGTTACTTTCTTCTGTTAATTCTTCCCTTTCTCTATCATATAATTCTCTTATATACACATTCCACCTCTTAATTATAGCACCTTCCTCCAATATTATCTTTCCTGTTTTGATTTCAAACAACTCGTGTTTACTCTTATTTTTTTCTCCGTGAGCTCACTGATTTTTCTGTGCTTATTTGTTGTATCTTTAATAGAATTTAATTTAAGTTTTTTGCACTTCTTGTTAGCAAATTTTCCTTTGCCGTTAAACATGTATACTTGGAATCAACGACTGGCAAGAGAAGGTCAACCAGAGAGACGAATGGAGACTGATTGTATCTGCAGCAAAGAACCCCAGTGGCTCGGAACGCTGAAGAAGAGAAGAGAAGAGTTAAACATGTATCTCTTATTTCTTTCTTTATCTTATCATACTGCTGTTTGTCATTTTTACTTTTGTTTTCTTTTGTCCATCAACTTTCCGATTACTACAGCCATCCGTGTTTTCTTAGCTTTTTGTCTTTACCCTGGTAATTATTTTGTTGTTGTTGCTTGTTTTACTAATGGAGTCCCTTAACATTTCCCATTATTCATTTATACTCTGTATTTTAGCTTTTGCATTGTACCCATTTTTTTACAATCACTCTGTATTGTTCTGTAATTGTTTTATCTGGTGGCTATATTTCCAGAACATCTTTATGAAGTCTCATATTCTTAACCAATTTTTTCCTCTCTTCAATCTTACTCTTATTTGTCAGCATGGTGGTTCAAGGACATAGGCTTGATAGACCATAACTTTTGTTTTGGCACTAAGCTTCCTGTTCTCCCAGATTTTTTTTGTTTTTTTGTTTTGTTAACCTATTCATTATTGCTGCTGTCTTACCAATCCTGATGTTGATTTCCTGATCTAGGAATAATTTATTGTTTACCTCTAATCCTAGTTGTGTGAAATGGTCAACTATCTCCATCGTCAATAAAGATTAAAGGTACCCCATTTGCACCTTGTGTCATAATTCTGTGTCTATTTTTTTCTAATTATAAATCGCATTCATAACAAGCATTGGAGAATGCAGATATTAATTACTATATTGTTTATATTATATTAAATATGTATATATCACTGGCACCTTACCTTCTTCATGGACAATGGTTTGTAAAATAAAGTTACACGTCTCCAGTGCACAAAGTCTGGGCTGAATTTAGAGACCATGTGTTCTCCCCCCTCCCCCTTTTCCCTCCCATGCAGCATGATCCCTCTCTCGGCCTGCCTAGTTTACTCCAGAGGAAAGGTAACACCAATACGTCTGGAACACACACACGTATATATGTATATATATATATATATATATATATATATATATATATATATATATATATATATATATATATATATATATATATATATATATATATATATATATATATATATATATACTAGATGACCCGGCCCGGCTTCGCCCAGGCCCTGGCGGGGATCTATCTATCTGTCTGTCTGTCTGTCTGCTTGTCTGTCTGTCTGTCTGTCTGTCTGACCCGGCCCGGCTTCGCCCAGCTCCTGGTGGGGAGCATCTCATTTAATTCATATAAGTAGTCATATAAGATCCCGTTCCCGTTCCCGACTATCTGTCTGTCTGTCTATCTGTCTGTCTGTCTGACCCGGCCCGGCTTCACCCAGTCCCTGGTGGGGAGCATCTAATTTAATGCATATAAGTAGTCATATAAGCTCCCGGTCCCGACTATCTATCTGCCTGTCTGTCTGTCTATCTGTATGTCTGTCTATCTGTCTGTCTGTCTGACCCGGCCCGGCTTCGCCCAGACCCTGGCGGGAATGTCTGTCTGTCTGTCTGTCTGTCTCTCTGTCTGACCCGGCCCGGCTTCACCCAGTCCCTGGTTGGGAGCATCTCATTTAATTCATATAAGTAGTCATATAAGTTCCCGTTCCCGACTGTGTCTATCTGTCTGACCCGGCACGGCTTCGCCCAGTCCCTGGCGGGAATGTCTGTCTGTCTGTCTGTCTCTCTGTCTGACCCGGCCCGGCTTCACCCAGTCCCTGGTTGGGAGCATCTCATTTAATTCATATAAGTAGTCATATAAGTTCCCGTTCCCGACTGTCTGTCTGTCTGTCTGTCTGACTCCGCCCGGCTTCGCCCAGGCCCTAGCGGGGATCTGTCTGTCTGTCTGTCTGTCTGTCTGTCTGTCTATCTATGTATGTATCTATCTGTCTGTCTGTCTATCTATCTATCTATCTATCTATCTATCTATCTATCTATCTATCTATCTATCTATCTGTCTGTCTGTCTGTCTGTCTGTCTGTCTGTCTGTCTGTCTGTCTGTCTATCTATCTATCTATCTATCGATAGCCAGGGGACTTAACTTAAGATATAACAATGCTACTAAAAGTTTTTCCCTTGTTTTATATTTTCTTATGTTCAGTCATGTAATTACAAAATTAAATTTTAGTAAGGTAATAGCTGATAGCTGATAGATAAATCTATGACAGTTGGTTGCACTGGAATGAGAAGAAGACGTGTAGAAAATTTCATCTCAATCGGATGGACCGTTCGCGAACGCATAAAGAACAGACCCACATACATACATACATACACATCGCCTTTTATAGATGTATATATATATATATATATATATATATATATATATATATATATATATATATATATATATATATATATAATATATATATATATATATATATAATATATATATATATATATATATATATATATATATATATATATATATATAACTCTCCACAAATCTCGGTCTCTGGTTTTTCCTGGATCAACTCCGCTGCTGATATTCCACCAAGCCACCGTCGCAATTTATCCAGCATCATTTCTCTTGGTCTGCCTCTGCCTCTCTTCCCATCTGTCTTTCCAGTTGTCACGATGTTCTCCGATGCCTATCTTCTCATCACATGATCCAAAAAAAAAAGCTGTTTGCCTCTTTCTTATTGTTGTATATAATGTTCTAGTTCCATTAGCCTCTTTCAGGCAGTCATTATGAGTTACTTTAGCAGTCAAAGGAATTCGCAACATTCGTCTCAGGAACCACATCTCTGTCGCTTCCTATCTCTTCCTAATTTGTTCATTTACATTCCAAGATTCACAGCCATACAGCAAAACAGGTTCTATATAGCATTTCAACAATCTCTTTCTTACATTCAATGATAGTGACTTATTGCATAAGATATTCTTCATTTTCTGAAGCGCAATTTTGCTTGCCCTATTCTGCGCTTAATCACTGTTGTGCATCTTCCATATGATGTTATAAATGTCCCTAGATATTTAAAACTTTCCACTTGGTGAAGAATTTTCCCTTCTATCTCTATTTCTCTATTTCACATTTTATATATATATATATATTGGTGTGTGTGTGTGTGCGCGCGCTAGTGTTTGTGCTCGTGTGCTTGCGTGCATGTTGCACTAAATGCTAGATTTTTTGACACCCTAGATCTTTATCCACTTCTTGTTCTTTTCACTCGCTTAGGATCAGTCTATATCTGAAATTGTGTTTCTTGCATGAACTGCGCTGTCATCTGCAACTCGTGTAGTCTTCCATAAGGTTGTTTCATTCAGCCGTAGAATAGTCCTTTCAGAAGTGTATTTATTACATTGTCTTAGCATATAGTCTGCAGCTTTACACCCCAGATATGCTTACCACTTGTACTCTCGCGTATGTAACTGTACCACATGTACTCTCGCGTATGTAACTGTACCACTGAAAGATTAGTACTCTCGTGTCTGTGTAACCTCTGCCTAGATGACTCAAAGACAGCACTGACTGTGTGTATGCACACTTCACATCTCGCAGAGGTAATTGTCAACGACAGTCTAGTCTCTGCATGCACAGTAATCATCATGCTCATTTACATGTACACGGGCGCACGCACGCACCAATTTCCTGCCAAAACATAAAATCCACGCACCAGAGTGTCATTATGGGCAAAAAACGCATACAACAAATGGCGCAGTTTAAAAATCCTGTGTTTGTAGCAGAACGCGCGTGATTTACTGGCTCGCTAATTCCACACAAAAGTGGCGCTGTTGAAAAAATCAGCTTTCTGTATCATTGTTTTATCCCTCAGGATTCGGATTTTTTTTTTTTTTAAATCCTATCAGCGCCAACAATGCCTCGTGCACATAGAAATCACAAGTCTTGTCTGCACATGCCACGATTGCATTCATTCACTGAGGCTGTTGGCACATTACAAAATGTGTTTCTCCGTTTGAAGAGGGAGTTTTGTTTGAATTTCGTGTTGTTGTGTGTATCTCTTCATACTGGCTTCACATTCGTTTTCTAACAGCAGCCAACAGGCATCTTTCACAAAGAAAAGATTGTTTACTGCAAATATGTTATGAAACATTTAAAGATCAAATATAATAGGATAATATTATTAACATCAAAAAAACAAAAACTATGTTAATTAGCAGTGAAAAGGAAAGGTCATCAATGAACATCACAGTAAACGGGCAGATACTAGAACAAGCAAGTTTCTCTTATCTTGGACATATAATAACAGATGATGGCAGAAGCGAAATGGACATCAAAAAGAGAATAGTGATGGCCAAAAATACTTTCAACGGCATGAAATCAGTATTAACATCTAGAGAGATAACGCATTAAAAATGAGAATTGTCAAATACTACGTATATTCAACGCTACTGTATGGTGCGGAATCCTGGACATTGAACAAGCAACTAGAAAGTCGCATAGAAGCCCTGGAGATGTGGATATACAGACGAATAGGTCGTATTTCATGGAAACAAAAACAATCAAATGCAGAGGTCCTAGAAAAACTGGGAATGAAGAGAGAGTTGATGAAAGAAATAAAGAGGAGACAAGTGAAATATTTTGGCCACGTTAAAAGACATGATACTCTTATAAAAACCATACTGGAAGGCAAGGTTTAGGGCAAGCGATCAAGAGGTAGACAACGATACAAATGGGAGGATAACATCAAGAGATGGACGAGCATCAGCCTGACAGAATGTACAGTCAGGGCGAGAGACAGACAGTGTTGGAGATCCATTGCAGCCAACCTTCATTGCGGAGACGGCACCTGATTGATTGATAATAGAATATTTAACGAGTCGGGGATTTAAATTCGCAGTTAACCGTAGACTTCGCGACCGTTTGTTAAAACTGATGAAATGCCGTGAGCGTAAATTGCCTCCAACGTCTGTGTCGTCCTTCCCTCAATGCTTATTGTGGTGCAGTCCTCGTTTGATGTAGTTGTATTTTAAAATCCCACATAGAATTGCATCATCACCGCAATCTCTTCAAATGAGCAGTTGAGATCCATCCTTTTTGTCAAGGGTGAAAGTCACCCCATCTTTTTTCGTGTCACACTGCCCTTTTCTTCTTACACTACCTTTTTCGTATCACACTACCTTTTTCGTGTCAAAATACCTTTTTCGTGTCACAATACCTTTTTCGTGTCACAATACCTTTTTCGTGCCATACCGTAAATAATTCCTATTACTTCACACCTCTGTACCAGTCAGCATGACTATCCGTGTGCCTACCTATTCAGTTTGTTATTTGCCTACCCACCAGTTTACCAATCTTTCTGCCAAATGTGTCTATCTGTGATTGTATGGAGCCTAATTAACTCTAGCTTTATTTAAACTACGCCTTTTTCTTTGCTGCACATGTAGCACACTTTCATCATGAAATCGATACAGCTTTTGTCATTAGTTTTTATTTGTTTCATTATTTCCGTACAGTTATTAGTTTTTATTTATTTCATGATATGCGTACAGTTGATGTCATTACTTCGTCCCCACTTCATGATATTCGTATAGCTGATATCATTCCATCCATCCATCATGTGCCATGCCGGTAAGCGTGGGCGGTCATGTTGTGCCATCTCACTCGACCACCAGAGTCGTGGATCATCTCCGTGTTCTTGTCTCGACCATGCCACGTGGCCAAGCCATCCAGGTATTTACTTCTCGGTTTTCCCCTTAGTCTCTTCCCTTCGATCTTGCCAGTTGTCACCAAGTTCTCCAATTCATTTCTTCTCATAATATGCCCAAACAATTTTGACTGTCTACGTCTAATGAAATGGGGAACACAACATTTTGTGTGTTTAATTTTATATATGCAGATGATACAGGTCAGATTATATATATATATATATGAAAACCAGCGCATGGCGACCTGCTTTCAAAGTGCCTGCAGCTGTGTTGCAAATTGCATTCGTAACTCCTTTGCCAACAGCACCGGTGGAAAATCACAAACTGGCAAATAATGTTGGAATTGATTGTGACGTCCTGTAAAGCACATGCAGCTAACTGAACTAAATGTTGTTTATTATAATAACGTTCCGTTCAGATGTTAGACAGATTGTATTATTAAGAGAGGTGTGAGACAGGGATGTGTAATGTCTCCAGATCTTTTTTCCCTGTAAGTGAAAATATTTTCAGAAATGTAGAAGATATGGAAGGAATCAACATTGGAGGACGATACATCAATAACATTAGATATGCAGATGATACAGCCTTGATTGCAGACAATGAACAGGACCTGCAAAATTTAGTAGATGCGGTTGTTGCACACGGTGAACAACTAGGGTTAGAATTTAATTGTAAGAAGACACAGATTATGGTCGTCACTAGGAAGAAAAAAATACCACAATGTAATATGCAGGTATTAATCGTTATGGTGCTAATCCCGTGAAGTCCCATCAGGCGGCGATAGTGCCGGGCCCCCTGCCTCGAGGGGTTCCACCCATGACTACTGGAGGTCACCTTCCCCTGTGCTGTGGAGTCAAGGCACAGAGGAGTAGGTTAAGAGCTATTGACCAAATACCCCGGACACTCAACATACTACAGTGGAATGCCGAAGGAGTTTACAAGAAGAAAGACTCCCTAACACAGCGTCTTCATAAAGATAGAATAGATGTGGCATGCATTCAAGAGACACACCTCAACGCCAATCACAAATTCTCAGTCAGAGGATATCAGGCCACACGTTTCGACCGCGAAGGACACAAAGGAGGAGTTCTAATACTTACACGAAATACAATACCTTGCAGTGAAGTATCTGTGATCTCTGACAACCAAACGGAAATTATAGATGTTGATATAATGATAAAGGACGTGAAAATAAGAATCTACAATCTGTATAGCCCAGCAGATAAGGACCTTACACTCTCAAACATGAAAATAACTGACACAAACTGCATTATTGTCGGAGACTTTAATAGCCGTTCAGAAAGATGGGGATACCCAGATACTGACAAAAGAGGAGATGAATTGGAGGACTGGGAAATAGACTCAAATCTCCATCTACTCAACAAAGCGGATGACACACCCAGCTTCTACTCCAGAAGATGGCTTACCACTTCTACTCCAGACCTAGCTTTCTGCACAGGAGACATCCTCCACAACATCGATCGCCATGTGCTGGACCAATTAGCAGGTAGTGACCACAGACCAATCAAGCTTGTAATGAACATGGAGTATGTTCCACAGGAGCAAAAGCCCTTGCCCCGATGGAATTACAAACGAGCAGATTGGGACAGATTTGCCATACTAACAGACAAATATTGTGAAAACATAAATACACGATATGGCAACATAAAGCAAATGGTGGAAAGTCTAAACAGAGCGATAATACATGCAGCCACTGAGTCCATTCCTAGAGGAGCGAGGAAAAATTACAAACCATACTGGACTGAAGAACTACAAAGTTTGGAGGACAAAGTTGAAGATGCCAGGAAGACAGCAGAGAGAGAACAAACAATTGAAGCGAATATCTCCCTCAAAGCCATCTCAGCAAAATACAAAAGAACAGTAAATCAAACAACAAGAGATTGTTGGAGGGAAAAAACAGAAAACCTGAATTTTGACAGGGATGGAAACAAACTATGGAAACTAGTGAAAGCCATGAACAATGAAGGACCTAGAAACAAACAAATAACAATTAAACAAGGAAATGCCTTGCTTACAGGAAAAATGGCTGCAAATGCACTAATGGAACACTATGCAAATGCAAATCACATTGATATTACAATCGAACAGAAGAAAGCAATCAAAGACAAACAGATACATCATAGAAATACAGAGACAGCAGCAGAATATATGATGGCAAATCTAACAATGGAAGAAATGGAACAGGCAATGAATACCCTAAACAAGAAGAAATCACCAGGAAAGGATGGAATCACAAATGAAATGCTAATAGGACTAGGCACCAAGGCAAAGAAGAAACTACTAGCAGTCCTAAATAACAGCTGGAAGAGAGGAATAGTCCCACAGGCATGGAAGGAAGCTATACTAATACCAGTCCCAAAGAAAGGAAAAGACCTGGAAGAACCAAATGGCTATCGACCTATCAGTCTACTTAGCTGTGTAGGAAAATTAATGGAACACATTATTAATGGCAGGCTAACATGGCATCTGGAAGAAAACAAACTCTTAACACCACACCAAGCAGGATTCAGAAAGTACAGATCCACTGAAGATCAAATAACCTATATAGCTCAGGAAATAGAGGATGCCTTCCAAGAGAAAAAGCACACACTATCAGTCTGGATAGATTTAGAAAAAGCATTTGATAAAGTATGGAAGGAAGGACTGAAAGTAAAACTGCAAAACATGCATGTTTGTGGAAAAATGTATAAATGGATCAGCCACTACCTTGAGAACAGAACTGCCAGGACAAAAGTACAAGGACAAACAAGCAAAATGATGCTGCTGGAGCAAGGTGTCCCCCAAGGAGGAGTTCTTTCACCAACATTATTCCTAGCATATATAAATGACATCACAGAAAATTTTCCAGCCAGAGTACACACATCATCCTTTGCAGATGACCTAGCCATATGGACATCTGAAGAATATATTAGTACAGCTAACAGCAGAATACAGCAAGCCTTATTAGCGCTAGAGGACTGGTCAAAATCATGGCTAGTGAAGATAAGTGAGGAGAAAACAACATGCACAGTGTTCTCCCTCTCAAATAAAACTCAGCAACCTAAGCTGGTATTGAATGGAAAAATATTGCGCCATGAAGAAATTCCAAACTATCTAGGAGTCACCTTTGATCGTCGCCTGACATGGAAGACACAGGTTGAGAAAAATCGAACAAGAGCAAGGCAGAGAATGGCAATCATGAAAAAGCTTGCTGGTACAAACGTGGGGAGCAGATGAGAAAGTTCTCAAAAAGTTATATACTGGACGGGTGAGGCCAGTACTGGAATATGGCATTGCAGCTTGGGCAACAGCAGCTAAGTCAAACTTTAACAAAATAAGTAGAGTCCAAAACCAAGGAATGCGAATCATAACTGGAAGCCTGAAGACAACGCCTATTAATGAACTAGAAAAGATCACTTGTTTACAACCAATGCAGGATAGAAGAGATAGCAGAACCCAGCAACAAGCAGAAAAATTTAGAAGATTGACAGACCACCCTATGTACAACAGATTTAATGGTTTTGGAAAGGGAAGACTGAAGCGTAGCAACTTTGTAGAAACTGCAAAACGAAGGATTAGGGCAGATCCTATACTTAACATATCAACAGTCAAGCCCATACACAATGCACACAAGTTCCCAGCTTGGAGACAGCAGTAACTGCCTGAGATGATAGAAAACATTCCTGGTATTGAGAAAAAGAACACTCAGCATGAAACCGAAAGAAGAGAAATAACCCTAAACTACATAAAAGAACATTACCCAAGCAGGAATTCAACCCATGCATATACAGATGGATCAGCCAAAAATTCAATAGAGAAAGGAGGAGGAGGAATTCTCCTAAATTTAAAAAATGGAGTGAAAAAAAAACATTCAATGGCAACTGGAAAATTTTCAAGTAACTTCAAAGCGGAGGTAGAGGCTCTGAAAACTGCAGCAGAAATGCTCCTGATGGAGGAAAATAAAGAGAAGCAATTAGCTATCTTCACAGATTCAAAGTCAGCTGTCTCAATACTGAAGAGCAATAACAGCACAGAACTAACTGACCTAAGAGCAGCACTCCATGGTCTATGCCAGAAATCCAAAAAAGTTGTAATACAGTGGATCCCATCACATTGCAGTATACCTGGAAACGAAGAGGCTGACAGACTGGCAAAAGAGGGCGGACGACTACCACAGCCTGACATAGACATAACCTATAACGAGGCAAAGAGGTTGATAAAAAGCACTTATAGAACCAAATGGGAATCAGAGCATCCAGGCCATCAGAAGGATGATGCATATTACAAACTCGACCGAAGAGAACAAGTAGCAATCTTCAGACTCCGCACAGGACATAACAGGCTGAAATACCACTTGTTCAATAAACTAAAGATAGGAGATACCGATGAATGTAATTGTAGAACTGGAAAAATGACAGCAAAACATTTGCTGCAGGATTGCCCAACGTATGCAGAACAGAGAAAGATATTTTGGCCCACACCTGCTTCATTTGAGGACAAGCTCTATGGAGATATCAACAAGCTAAAGTTGACCGCAGCTTACTTAAACTACATACAGGTTGACATTTAAAGGTGCATGAAGACCCAGAGGCATGAAATGGAATATTGCTTGGATAGCAAATCCATTATGTGGAAAGTCCAAATCGAAAGCTCGCTGTGTGGGCTTCATAAAAGGTGGAAAAGTGTCATAGTGGCACGAAATGGAATATTGCTTAGATAGCAAATCCATTACGAGGAAAGTCCGAATCAAAAGCCCATTGTGTGGGCTTCATAAAAGGTGGAAAAGTGTCCTAGTGGCACGAAATGGAATATTGCTTGGATAGCAAATCCATTACGTGGAAAGTCCGAATCGAAAGCTCACTGTGTGGATGTCATCTGCAGACTGCATACTTCTGGTTTCCGGAAGAATAGCCTATGGTGAACGGAAGGCCCAATATACGGAAGTGAGGCTAAGCAGCCATGTGCAGGACGTGACGAGTCCTTGGGTGAGCCCAGTACCAGAGCGCTGTGCGATGGCTCTGCAAGTATGGAAGCCTCCTTGGATGGCGGGGAATGCCCATGGTCTGCCCCTGACTTCCCTTGAGGGCTGACCAGGATCTTTGGCTGTTCTATATGGGCCAGCTAGGATGGGGGATAACACCACAACAGTGAGAGTCAAACGTCCTAAGAAACCCCCGGGAAGGTTAACCCGGTCAACAAATGCCCGCAGAAGTCGGATGTGTCGGCCTAACGGCGCAAGAACGCAGCTCTGCTGTAAACAGGCACAACGCAATCACATCCGGAAAAAAAAACTCCGGATGAACGAAGAAGAAGAATATACAGGTAAATGGGCATATTCTTAAACAAGTTAATCGGTACAGTTATCTCGGAACAGTCATAACATCTGATGGGAAATGCCTTGATGAGATTAGAACAAGAATTGCCATTGCGAATTTAGCCTTTTGCAAGATGAAAAACATACTGACCAGTAAAAGGATATTATTTGAAACGAGAAAAAGAGTGTTAAAATGCTATATAGAACTTGTACTTTTGTATGGATGTGAAGAGTGGACAATGAGCAGTCAAGCTGAAAAACATCTGATGGCTGCAGAAATGTGGTTTCTGAGGAAAATGCAAAGAATACCATAGACAGACAGAAAAACCAATGAACATGTCCTTCAAGAAAGACATGGAGATCGTAAACTGATTAGAGACAGACGTAGACAGTCACAATTTTTGGGGCATGTTATGATTGATTGATTGATTGATTGATTGATTGATTTAAGAACCGATATCACAGCATTCGGGCATTCCCATAAGCGCTCCGTCCCCATCCTCAGCAGCCAGCGAAGAGTTCCAACACTAATAGTACCAGTAGCAATCTGATTATATGTCCGTCTCGCCTTCCCTCTGAGCGTCGATTGTCGGTCAGATCCCCTCGTCACCCCTCGCTGTCGCATTCTTGCCAGACCATGGTGATTCATTTGCTCCTCCGAGGTGTACACGTGCTCCCACAAGGCCGCAACCACGTCTGCCTTATTGGACATGTTATGAGAAGAAATGAATTGGAGAACTTTGTGACAACTGGCAAGATCGAAGGGAAGAGACCAAGGGTAAGACCGAGAAGAAAATATCTGGATGGCTTGGCTACGTGGCATTGTCGAGACAGAAACACGGAGCTGATCCATGACTCTGGTGATCGAGTGAGATGGCAAAACATAACCGCCCACGCTTATCTGCATGACATGATGGATAAATGGATTTCATGATGTCCGTACAGCAGATGTACATAGTTATTCTCTATTACACGATGCCCTACAGGTAATGTTATTAGTTCTTCGTCATGAACGTAACTGTTAATTTAATATGCATGCCACAACTTGGAGATCCGCCCTGGCGCAGTGGTTAATAGACCTGGCGCAGTGGAGAAACGCCCTCGTGCAATGGAGAACCGTCTTGGTACAATGGCTAGCATGCTTGCATGCCGACCCAGCGGTCTGGTACTCGAATCCCCTTCGAGCAGGTCCCAAGTCGACCCAATCTAAAATGGTCATATCCTGGGAAGTATTCGGGGCCGGTCTGATGTTGCCCGTATCTCCCATTGAGCGTCGATGGGGTTAAAATATGAGTCTAACAGCATATACCAAGTATATCAGATGATGAACGAATGGGCCCTGTAGTTTACTTACTATTACTGAAGCTTGTCTATAAACTAGTGCTGTACTGGCAGACCCCCCGGGGACATACAAGGTCGGGCTGTTCCCTTAAGTGTGTTGGTTTTCTCGTTTTCGGGAAGCTCAACACAGTCCATGTTATTTCCTTGTTTTCTCGCTCTCTGGAAGCTCAACACAAATCCAAGTTATTGACTGGTTCTCTCGCTCGCATTAAGCCCATCACAATACCAGATTCTTTTCTGGTTTTCTCGCATTCAAGAAGCTCATCACATGTCAAGGTTATTTCTTGGCTTTCTCGCTCTCGGGAAGCTCAACATAAGTAAGGTTATTTCCTGGGTTTCTCGCTCGCAATAAGCCCATCACAAGACCAGATTATTTCCTGGCTTTCTGGCTCGCATGAAGCTCAACACAAGTCAGGCTATTTCCTGGTTTTCTCGCTCGCATGAAGTTCAACACATTTCAAGGTTTTGTTGTTAATTTTTCTAATGCTTGCTGGTTTTCCCGTTCGCAGAAAGTTCATTTCCTGTGATTTGTAGTCGACCTTTTAACTAGCTGCAGGGCCGACTCAGTTCGTCGCAGACAGCAGAGCACATACTCCAGGATTGCCCAAACTACAACATATCCAGGCGAACCTTCTGGCCTAGAGAGACAACAGTGGAAGATAAACTCTATGGACCGCTGAATGAACTAAAAAAGACTGTTAGATTCATACAAGAGACAACATTGCAGTTATAAACATATTTTAGGCGAACGAAAGAAGAAGAAGAACACAGTTCGTGGTCCTTGATTATCGATCCGTATTTCACACGCACAATACAGACTACTTGGCGGGAAGAGATATAAACTATATGATATATCCGTTCATACTCACACTTACCTTACACACTCACTCACTTCCATTCTCTTATCTCCCTTTCCCATCCTCTCTCTCTCCCACCCTCTCCCATACCATCTCTCTCTCTCTCTCTCTCTCTCTCTCTCTCTCTCTCTCTCTCTCTCTCTCTCTCTCTCTCTCTCTCTCTCTTTTCTCTCTCGCTCGATTGCTTCCGGTGCCTTGTGAGAGTTGTTTGTGGAACCAGAAATAAACACAACTTTGGCAGATAAATGTGGTATCTGTGGCACTGTGACATAAAGAAAGAAAGAAGCAGAGACAGAATAAGAAAGACACCGCCTCCGCTACTCAGTGTGCTGAGGTAACAGATTTTGACTTTTGATAAAATCTCATCTGGTAATTATTGTGAAATTTATTTATGCTTTCCTGCTAAATGTCGAGTCTCAGAAATTCAAAGCAATGTAATATTCCCTTAGTGAATGTAAACATAGAAGCCACAAACAGTATGATATGTTGCACGATTTATTACTAGTCATATTTCGCTGCATCTCTTCAGGTGCATATGTGTGTGTGTGTGTGTGTGTGTGTGTGTGTGTGTGTGTGTGTGTGTGCGTGCGTGCGTCCGTCCGTCCGTGCGTGCGTGCGTGCATGCGCGCGCTTTCAAATTGCCTGCAGCTGTGTTGCCTTTGCCAACAGCACTGGTGGAAAATCACAAACAGGCAAATAATGTTGGAATTGATTGTGACGTCCTGTAAAGCACATGCAACTAACTGAACTAAATGTTGTTTATTATTATAACATTCCATTCACATGTTGTACAGATGGTATCTCTGTATGATTTTCATTATTGCCAAATGATGTATGGTTACTAGTGACATATTGTTTTTATATTGGTTTGTTGATGTTTAAAACATCTGCTTGTTTCCCTACAGGACTTCCAGTCACCCAGAGCTTCGTAGGCTGCCTTCGGAATGTCTACATCAGTGATGTGTCCATCTTGTATGAGCTGTACAATGGAAACAGTCGATGCTCATATCACGGTGGCCAGAGTCCAATGTTTGGGTGTGAGAAGACTTCAGAAGTGCCAATATCATTTCCTAGGTATGTTTCCTTCAGAAGTGCCAATATCATTTCCTAGGTATGTTTCCTTCAGAAGTGCCAATATCATTTCCTAGGTATGTTTCCTTCAGAAGTGCCAATATCATTTCCTAGGTATGTTTTCTTCAGAAGTGCCAATATCATTTCCTAGGTATGTTTCCTTTAGAAGTGCCAATATCATTTCCTAGGTATGCTTCCTTCATAAGTGCCAATATCATTTCCTAGGTATGTTTCCTTCTTACATCTCATCACCTATCTTTATCCAGGGGCTTGTCCTGTGCAGAGCTTTTCTCCCCAAGACATTTTGTGTGTTTAATTTCTCTCTATCGAAGCCAGATGCCCTGCCATAACATTTTGTGTGTTTAATTTCTCTCTATCACAAGCCTGATGTCCCACCGTAACATTTTGTGTATTTAATTTCTCTCTATCACAAGCCTGATGTCCCACCGTAACATTTTGTGTATTTAATTTCTCTCTATCACAAGCCAGGTGTCCCATCATAACATTTTGTGTACTTAATTTCTCTCTATCACAAGCCAGATGTCCCACCATAACATTTTGTGTGTTTAATTTCTCTCTATCACAAGCCAGATGTCCAGTCACGTATAAATTATCTATCATATCTTAAATCCATCTGCACTATTGTCTTCCTCCCCTCTGACACCCGATACACTCCCTTCCATAACTTTCACTTCTAGACTGTTCATGTGTTCACATGTTCCAACTTTTTCATGCATCTCAGTATTGTTAGTTTTAACTGATTCAGTGCTGAAGGATAATATAGCGCCAAATGTGACCTACCATTTGGACCAAAGGGCGTTATATCACTGTACTAAAGTCATTATGTTATTTCTTTTGTGGTACTTTCCGCAATTTCAATGCTCAGTGAATGCAAATTTACATTATATAATACTTGTTTATTTGATTGTGCATCATGTTAGGTACAGACCTACTTTTTGGGGGTTGGCATTGAATCAATTAATAATCAGTCTTCTTCAATATTACGTTCCTTTTGGATAGATCTTATTCATGTGTATTTCAAATAATTAATATGCGAAAATACATGCAATTCATCATCACCTCGAGGTGTACCTATAGCTTTCAAATTTGTATTGTTTAGTATTTCCTCTTATCTCTACTTCTTTCCTGTCCACTCTATGAGAGCCGATCAATACCTGAGAAGTGATTTTCTCATGCTAGTTCAACAGTTACATAGTTTCCCCAGCAATATATATTCAGCGAAAATGAGGTGGTAACTCCTCGTGATACACAGAGCACACAATATGCAGCAGACACAATGCATAAACTGCATAAAAACGTTGAATGCGTTTATATATAGTGATGCTCAGTACATGAAAGAAAGATACTGCTGGAGAGATTTGGGGTATTGGAAACTTGACAGTTCATAAATCACATCATTATAATACCCTGCATTGTGTTACTAAACAGAACAGAATCATGTACTTACATGCATGACAATATATAGACAGAACAGAATCACGTACTTAATGTATGATAATATGTAGACAGAGCAGAATCACATACTTAATGTATGATAATATATAGACAGAGCAGAATCATCTACTTAATGTATGATAATATATAGACAGTGCAGAATCATGTACTTAATATAAGATAATATATAGACAGTGCAGAATCATGTACTTAATGTATGACAATATGAATCAGATACACACATTTCAGTAGAATCAGATAAGTACATTTATGGCAATATTTAAAATTCAGATTGGCTCAAAGATACGGCACCCGTCTCTAACTTGAAAAGGGTTACATTTAAATCCAGTTGAGTAAAGTTGCCTCAGGGGAACCTGATGTTGTTATAATTACCCTGGAACTCTATGTTGTGGGTTAGATGCCTGACCCAGCTTTTGCTGACATGGAGAAACAAATAGGATGTGTTACAAAATATCAGTAGTTGGAGATTTTATAGAGTAGGTTATACTGACTGATGTGCTGGCAAAATTGTTTACTGTATAAAATCATGCTGGTTTGTGCTCTAACCTGAGTCTTATTGTGTGTTCTCAAGGAGGAGATCATCACACTAGTGTATATAGTTCCATGAATATAAGCTGTCGATCAATCTGTAGCATAATTCTCTGGAGTGGCCTGTGTTAATGAGATTATGTCACACCTAGTTACTAGAAATAGTAGATAGTACACATGGACGAATAACGATTGAACAGTTGGTTTTTAAAATTAAAAGTTTATTAGGGAAGTATATAGAATTCTGAAAATAGGGAAAACATGATGGTCCAAAGGTCAATTCCTGTTACATGCTGACAAAGAAGTTAATTAAACGTGCCTAGGGCTGTGTGACTTTGGAATCATATGTGAAATTTTCTTTGAAGAAGTGCTCAACAAATCTATATGTAATTAGCAAGTATTCTGTTGCATGAAACAACAAACATAAACTTTGATATGTTTTGAGCAGGGACTGGACAGTCATGCAATTTAGTGATGTTCCATTTAAACCAGCTGTAACGGGAACTGTTTAAGAAGTCTCAATGTTCATAAGAAAATATTTGCTAAATCGTGACTTGACTCTTACAATCCACAGGTCCTCTTCTATGCTGAGGTGGGCTAGTGGTAGCCGAGAGCAAAATCTTAGTGTTGAATTCAAGGTGCAGACCTTTCAAAATGAAGCCATTGTGATGTTTGTGGAGCTCATTTCAAAGAGAGATTCTGGTGCAGGATATGACTTCGGCACATTAGAGGTCTATATTTGATTTCTGTTTCTTGTTCTATAAGTATCCTTAGTTTAATAAATGCAAGCAACAAAGTTGAATCTATTCCATCTGCTGCATATAAAAGACTACTGTGATTAGCTTGTAAAGGACACAACGATGTTTTTAAAAATCAGATGCATGACTTCTCTCTGAGTTTCATTTTGTAGTGTTTAAGTATCAAATATTTCCAAGTTTTTGATAAAATATATTTATACAATAAGAAATAAATATTTAGATACTGATAAGAACTCTTAGAAGTAGAGGAAAGAAGTAGAGATTAGAGGACACGCTTAATATCAAGCATCTCAGTGTAGGAAAACGACAAGTGTACTCCGCTTCGACACATAACTAACTACACACCTGCAACAAAAAACTGTCTATGTTTGTTTGTTTGTTTTTTTAATTGGTTTTTTTGCGCTCACTCGCTTTGAACTCAAGCGTAGTTCAAACACACTATTTCCAGTAGTGCTGGACTGAATTTTGCATGTGGATTAGCTTTCCCTATTAATAGTGTCCCTTACCATCAGGTGAACCCACTCTGACTTTAGAGGTACTTGTAATTTATGTCCCCAAGTCAAGGACGATAGGTCAACATGTTAGTCCAACTGTCCGGTGTAGGGGTTGAATCCCTTACATCAGCATCAGCACACCAGATGTTTAAAGACATGCGCTTTTATCCATTTGGCCATGCTGACCTATAAAGCTTCCTTTATTAGCCATGTCTATCCCCACCTGAAACCCACAATTATGAAATATGGACATAATTTACATCTAGCCATTGGTGCTCTTGCCATAGGTGTCAGAAATGAATATTAAGTTATGCTGACGGGAGCGGTTCGACCCCTGCTGGTGACTTGCGGGATAACTGAGCCGGCAGCTCAGAAAGCAATGGCAAACTACTGAGCGTAATCTTGCCAAGAGATCAACATACAGCTGAAAGATGCTGCTGTTGACAGCGATGTCCTGCTGACAGCGATGGATTTAAAAAAAAAAAGATAATAAATAATGAAACTCATTTTCAGTGTTATTATCACCATAATATTTAGATGCACACATCATTGCTCTTTAACATTCATCCACTATGGTTAACTTTTTACTGGCACCCACTCATGCACCGTATTGTACGGACATTCATTGGGGCAATCCTTCTTAGTTTTCACTCTTCTACCATCATCACACCTCCATTGCTTCCAGTTTCCCGCCTTACCTTACTCTGCCTTTTTTCATGTACCATTTCCACTTATTTACCTGGGATCTTCACTGAACTGTTACCATCCTCTACCATGGTTGCCATGACCCACAGACTCCCACAGCTTGTCTATATAAGAGTATCAAGGTGAAATTCATGTTAGTATCACAGCCTGAGATTCTGAGATAGGCCTAAGTAGCAAACATTTGTTTTTAAATTTCATGTTCTGTTTATTGTTATCATGTTTTAATCTTTTAATTCTTCTCATCCCGTTCTTATGTTTTAATGTAGTCACTGGAGGGTCTTCTCCATGATTATATGTTGTGTTTTGTGTATGGATTTGTGATTGATTGATTGATTGATTGATTTAGGAACCGACATCACAGCATTCGGGACATTCCCATAAGCGCTCCGTCCCCATCCCCAGCAGCCAGCGAAGAGTTCCAACACTAATAGTTCCAGTAGCAATCTGATTATATGTCTGTCTCGCCTTTCCTCTGAGCGTCGAGCGTCGGCCAGATCCCCTCGTCACACCTCGCTGTGTATGGATTTGTTTGCTGAAGGCTAGTCGCCGTAACATCCTGTATTTTTTGTAATTCTGTTCTGTAAAGCTGCATTAATTTGTGTTATTTTATATTGTGAAGTTCATACTACTACTCTGGAATACATTTTTGCCATATTCATTAACATAATCAAATGCCATTTCCACATTGAACGTCAGCTGGAATAAGTCCAACACCCTCTGAACTCTCTTCATGGTTCATTCATTCAGGCTTCTCTCCATCCATCTCTTGAAGTTGTTCACCCACAAATAACGTTGTCTTCCTTTTATATGCTTCCCCTCCACTTTTCTCTCTAGCTCATCCTTTAGCAAGAAGCTGTGTCTCTTTATATGGCCAAAGTATCTCAATAGTTTGACTGTGATCTCATTCAGCATGCATTCTTAAATCCCAAAGTACATTATGCTTCTTGATTTGTTTTCTTCTCCTGTCATATTCTTCCCATTTGTCTAACCACATTTCAGAAGCCTAAAGTTTACCTTTTCAGTTTTTGCCAGATTCAAATGAAACAAATTGAGCAGCACCATTTTAGAAGAATATATGATTGAAATGACCATAATTTCTCAGTATATATGGGAATAACTTATGCTGCCATTTCTGACTAAACAATTATTTATTGTTTTCAAGCTGTGGATATCAGACAAGCTGGCAGTTGCTCAGTTCCAGCCTTCATCTAGAGTCCTCTCCACTCATGAAAACGTCACGGTGCCTACAATTGTCGCTGATGGTTTAGAGCATGACATCAGGGTTTTCTTAATCAACAAGTAAGCTAGACTTCAGCTAAGTTAAATGCCCAAGATATTTCCAATTCAGTTTGAATATATCATATGCAGTATATTGCTTTAGTGCTGGGTGTAAAATAACTATCTTTGTTACTTTCAAATTAAGTTGAAAAACAATGATTAACATAGAATTACTCATCTTCATCATAATCTTCCACTTTTGCTGTCAAGCGTCATGGGGAGGAATAATTGATGTTCTAGCATCTGATGGGTGGCACTGGATTGTGTTATTCCTTGTGATTTAACAATGTCTTTATGTCATCAGTCCATTTTCTTCTCAGGCATCCATTTACTCTTGTATCAGATATTCGTATTTGTAGCGTCAGTGCTGGTAGTTGATGGTTTGCATTCTAACAAGATGACCAAACCATTTGATCATTTACCTTTCAATATGTGTGGCACAAGCATAGTTGCCATTCTAGATATTTTATATCCAGATCTAGAGGTTTTTGCCGGCATCTGGATACCGTTTTCTGACGTTTGGATGCTGGATGCAATTCTAGATACTTTTCATTTGGAGTCGGATATTTTGAATACTTTCTAGATTTTACTTTTCTTTCGGTGTCAATTACCCATTTTATGTTCGGTCTGGACGCGCGTAAATTATGGTAACTGCCATTAAACTTTGAACTGACTTGGGTCAACGCTTAACAATCTGGCACCCCCCCCCCCCCCCCCCCCCCCCCCCCCTGTCATATTGCAAAACTAGATGGTTATCAATTCAACCAGCTGTTGAAGTAATTGTGAACAGATGGTTGGTGAAGTAATTGTGAACCGATGGTTGGAGTTGAAGACACACTTCGAAATTGATTGATTGATTGATTGATTTAGGAATCGACATCACAGCATTTGGGGCATTCCCATAAGTGCTCCGTCCCCATCCTCAGCAGCCAGCGAAGGACCGTCTCCACATGGTCCTTGAAGGATAGGTTCCTGTTAAATGTGATCCCCAGATACTTAAATTTGTTCTCTCTGCTCACATTTCTACCATCTATCGCGAGGCTTGGGACATCAGCTCTTACAATCCTGTTGTCCAGAGAGCACCACAAAACAGCCGCCTTTTCCGGGTGGATGACAGCACTCATTTCTGTGCACCAGTCAATCACTTTATCTACTGTCGCCTGTAACTCCTGGGCTGTTTGCTCCCTAACTCTCCCCTGCCTATATGCAAGAATATCATCTGCAAATGTTAGTATTCTTCCAACCCCTGGTGCTTCTAGGTTTGCAATCTTGCTCGTATACACATTAAAGAGCACCGGTGAGACTGCAGATCCCTGTGGCAGTCCCGGGGTTAACATGTAGCTCTGAGGTCCATGCGCCCAGACGGAGAGCAACCCGACGAGAGTGCAGGACGGCTGCTATCCAGTTCACCAACCAGGGATTGACCCCCTTCTCCATCAGTGCGGTCATCAAAATATCATATCGAACTCTATTGTACGCATCCTCGAGATCAAGCGCTACCGCCATCGTTTCCTGTCTACTCTGCAACCCCTCATAAACATCAAAGGCAAAAGTGGCTGCATTTGACCAGGTATCTTTTCCTGGCCTGTAGCTCCCTAGGGGTTTATATAACTGGCGTACCCAGGGCAATGGTATTTGTCTGTAGTTAGCTCCTGGAGCATGAGGAATAACAAGACAAAATGAAAAGTGCTACACAGCTGAAATACTATATGGAATGTACAGTAATGAAAAAAATTTGGCATTCCTTCTCTTTTCACAACCCATTTTAAGTGAAGTGCAAAAAGTTAATAAACTATTTGAATCTCAAAATGTTGATAAAGTTAAATTACTTGACGACCTAACTTTGCTATTTCACTCAATTGGTAAAAGACATATATTGCCAACTTGTAAAGCTGACTTGTTCACTTGCACTATAGAGAGCTATTTGGCTCCCAAGCCATACCTAGGATACCAAATCGAATCAAAAATTGATGGTTTAAAAACAAAAGGACTGTTAACAGAAAATGAAGAGAACAACTTAAGAAAGCGCTGTCAAGATGTTCTTGTCTCATTATTCGATCAACTGAAGCAGAGACTTCCTGAAAATTTAGATGTATTGAAAAATATTTCACTCTTTTCTATTAACAACATACCTCAGCCAGTAAAGGACATACCTAAATATTGTCAAGGTATTAAATTTTTAGGGGCTAGTGTGGCGGAAGCAGAATATTAGTTAACAAAAATAAATTTGGTTGACTGGACAAACAAAACAGAAACTGAAGCTTTTTGGAGTGAAGTAAGACAATTTAAAGATGTCTCAGGTAACAGTCCATTCTGTGAGCTCTTTGAATGTGCGATGTCTGCCATGATACTACCCCATTCAAATGCTGATGCGGAAAGAGTTTTCAGTACTGTGAATTATACAAAATGTAAACTAAGAAACAGGATGAAACTTGATCTCTTAAATGCTATATTGACAATAAGATTTGGCCTGATGAGAGCAGGAAAATGCTGTTCAACTTATCAGCTCCCTGATCATATAATAAAAGAAATTGGAACAGCTAAAGTACACCAGAGTCATTTTGAATGTGAAGCTTCAACTTCATCATCCAAGCTAAGTGCATCTTGTGAGACAGGCATCAGTGAAGATGAGGACATGATTCTATAGGTAAGTCACATCAATTTTCTTTTTAATGTTGCATATCCCTTACAGGATGGTGCAGTCAACATCAGAATTTTTCAGCTGCTGTTGATGTACAAGGCAAGATTACGCTCAGTAGTTTGCCATTGCTTTCTGAGCGACCGGCTCACATACCCCTGTAAGTTACCAGGGCGGCTCGAACCGCTGTCGGTTCGGGCGCAACTGCGTTACTCGCGAGAATATACGGGATAACGGCGAGAGCCGTAAACTTTTCGCCAGGGAGAGCGGCAGTCACATCAATACATATGTAATTTCTTACTTTCTCAATCTGGATATTTTTCCTAGATACTTTCCAACGAAATCTAGATATTTATGGATGTTGTTTGGGCCGTTTCTAGATACTTTTGGTCAAAAAAAAGTGGCAACCCTGGGCACAAGGTACTGATCCCACTGATAACATCATTTCTTATTCTATCTCGGAGAGCTAAGTTGGCAGCTCTCCTCTAGCATCTCATCTCGTAGGAGTTGATTTAGCATAAGCATGATTTTGGATAATGTCCAAGTTTGACATTGTTAGCAGAGTAGGACCAGCATGAAGAGGTCACAGGACAAAGGACATTGCAGACACCTTGGGCATGTAGGTGTATGAGACAGGAGAAATGGCCAAAGATTGAGAAACTTGTTGGCGGCCATGTGATGTATGAGACAAAAGAAATGGCCAAAGACTGAGAAACTTGTTGGCGGCCATGTGGATGTATGAGACAAAAGAAATGGCCAAAGATTGAGAAACTTGTTGTTGGCCATGTGGATGTATGAGACAAAAGAAATGGCCAAAGATTGAGAAACTTGTTGGTGGCCATGTGGATGTGTGAGACAAGAGAAATGACCAAAGATTGAGAAACTTGTGGTGGCCATGTGGATGTATGAGACAAGAGAAATGGCCAAAGATTGAGAAACTTGTTGGTGGCCATGTGGATGTATGAGACAAAAGAAATGGCCAAAGACTGAGAAACTTGTTGGTGGCCATGTGGGTGTATGAGACAAAAGAAATGGCCAAAGATTGAAAAACTTGTGGTGGCCATGTGGATGTATGAGACAAAATAAATGGCCAAAGATTGAGAAACTTGTTGGTGGCCATGTGGATGTATGAGACAAAAGAAATGGCCAAAGATTGAGAAACTTGTTGGTGGCCATGTGGATGTATGAGACAAAAGAAATGGCCAAAGATTGAGAAACTTGTGGTGGCCATGTGGATGTATGAGACAAAAGAAATGGCCAAAGATTGAGAAACTTGTTGGTGGTCATGTGGGTGTATGAGACAAAAGAAATGGCCAAAGATTGAGAAACTTGTTGGTGGTCATGTGGGTGTATGAGACAAAAGAAATGGCCAAAGACTGAGAAACTTGTTGGTGGCTATGTGGATGTATGAGACAAAAGAAATGGCCAAAGATTGAGAAACTTGTTGGTGGCCATGTGGATGTATGAGACAAGAAAAATGACCAAAGACTGAGAAACTTGTGGTGGCCATGTGGATGTATGAGACAAGAGAAATGGCCAAAGACTGAGAAATGTTTTGGTGGCCATGTGGATGTATGAGACAGGCGAAGTCGCCAAAGACTGAGAAACTTGTTGGTGGCCATGTGGATGTATGAGACAAGAGAAATGACCAAAGATTAAGAAACTTGTGGTGGCCATGTGGATGTATGAGACAAGAGAAATGACCAAAGATTAAGAAACTTGTGGTGGCCATGTGGATGTATGAGACAAGAGAAATGACCAAAGATTAAGAAACTTGTGGTGGCCATGTGGATGTATGAGACAAAAGAAATGACCAAAGATTAAGAAACTTGTGGTGGCCATGTGGATGTATGAGACAAAAGAAATGACCAAAGATTAAGAAACTTGTGGTGGCCAGAAGGAGAGCAATGTTCTGCAAAGAAGCTGCTGCATGATGATGGTGTATAGCAGCAACATGGTGTTAGTCAAATTTTATCATAGTATCTCATTTTTATCAATTAAAAGAAAGATACAATTTAACAATAAGTCTCATGTGAATTACACATTGATATATTTTGATGTAATGCATAAAACTTACTTCTCACAATTTGAAATCAATTGTCCAACTGTGATAGAAAATTTGGTTAGTTTAATATCAGCATTTATAAAAACAGTTTACAGCAATTTATCACACTATAATTTTATTTTCTGGTGCCTTATGCAAGTCAGAGCCAAAGCATTTCTTTCACAATAATTCATTCTATTATATGACTTTGTTCAAATTGACACCATTCATGGAGGAATGCTGTAATTTTTAAACTCTATATTTCAGCAAAGTCAAGTTAGAAGTGGATGGCAATTCTGCATATTCTGGTGCATATTATAGACCTATAGAGCACAGAGGCACTGTAGTGCTTGGCTACAGCTTGAGGCAGATTGACAGTAGGTGTCAATGTGAAATAGTGCAGTAATTACATTAGTTATCAGAATATTGATCTTATACAGCCAATATTTTAGCAATTCTATTGTAATATTTATAAATATGTATGGGAGCCATGTGGTACAGTGGCTAGCATGCTTGCTTGCCAGTCTGATGGTCACATGTTTGAATCTCCTTTGAAATGGGGATATTTTCATTCATGTAAACTTCCAGCCAAAACTCTGTACCGCGAAATGTCCTGGATAGTCAAGATAGTCGATGTGATATTGACAAAATGTAGGTCAGCATGTCCGAATGGTTAAGTATACCTATTCTTAAATATCTGGTGTTCTTATGCCGAAGAAAAGTACCCCTACACCGGACCGTTGGACTAAAATGTTGATCTTATATCTATTGTCCTTGACTGGGGACGTTAATTACAAGTACCTCTGAAGTCAGAGTGGATTCGCCTGATGCTGAAGGACACTATTAATAAGGAAAGCTAATCCACATGCAAAATTCAGTCCAGCATTACTAAAAATATTGTGTATGGACTACATTTGAGTTCAAAGCAAGTGAGTGCAAAACAAAAACAAAATAAAAAATATATTGACCACATGACCTACCGAGTGTCAGTTGGTTCATATAAATATGAGGACAGCACCATATACTCGGTATGCTTCAAGTGTGGCAACAGTCATTTACTTTGTACTTACTATTAAACTGTAACCAAATGAAGAAATAATTAATAGAAAAGATATGAAGAAAGCATTTATCAGCTGATACAGTTATGGAATAACAAATGCAAGTCATTTATTGTTATAATTCAGTGGGTCTTAAATTATGGAGATCATGACGTTATATTAGTTGGGATTTGTCCATTTTACATCTTGCATAATGACAAAAACAAATTAGAAAGAATAGTGGGTGTAAAATGTAAAGACATAAATATTTGTAATATTTTATCCATCTGTTTTGTTGTGCAGAGAGATACGGTTTTGTAGGCTGCATGAACGGGATTAAGTTACAAGGACAGAGATTGGATCCCATAGCTCTCATGCAGTCTGATGCTGCTGTTGGTCTCTTACTGGATGGGTATGTACATTTCAAAGTTTGTTTTCATAATTTTAATGATCATACATTACCATTGATTCAGTTCTGTTTTAACATTCAAGACACAACAACGCCCTTCAGTATGTGCTATTAATTTATATTGTTAGCCATATATATGTTAATGATAATTTATATTATTGGCTGTTACTCCATCAGAGATCTTTTCTCCGGGGCATGCTGGTGTGCTGGGGAATGAACAGGCAGACAGATTGGCTGGCTCTGCAAAACTTGGTGGAGTATTGATGCATGATAAGGCAGACGTGGTTGCGGCCTTGTGGGAGCACGTGTACACCTCGGAGGAGCAAATGGATCACCATGGTCTGGCAAGAATGCGACAGCGTGGAGTGACGAGGGGATCTGGCCGATGCTCAACGCTTAGAGGAAAGGCGAGACGCACATATAATCAGATTGCTACTGGTACTATTGGGGTTGGAACTCTTTGCTGGCTTCTGAGGATAGGGACGGAGCGCTTATGGGAATGCCCCGAATGCTGTGATGTCGGTTCCTAAATCAATCAATCAATCAATCAATCAATCAATCAACCATCACAGTTTTAAAATAAATGAGACTATGAGCTCCAGGCGCATAAACTCCTCATAGATGTTAGAAAAGCTTATGACGGTATTCACAGAATTACATTCTGAAACAGTAAGAAAGTTTGAATTCCCCTACAAAGAAAAACATTGTAGCAGGTTTGCAATTAGAACAAGGCTGAAATAAGATGATAGTCTGGCTCATCTGCTTTTTAATCTGCTTAGAAAAAGTTCAAGCTGCAGTAACATAGAGGTTAGTACCCTTGCTTGCCATGCAAGTGGCATGAGTTCAGTTCCCAGCAGTGGCAAGATTCTTGTGTCCCCTCCCCCCTCCATAAGTATGGCTGTTGGGTCAATCTTGCTTCACTGAATAGGTACTGAATAATTGTCAGAATTTTCTAAGAAGGAAAATTGGAGAGGAAGAAAACTCCTTGAGTACACTACCAAATGAGAATTCAGTTCATTGTACACTGGCATTCTTATCATTGTAACGAATAATAACACCTTACAGATGCTAGGTTATGATAATGATATTGTGTTGGGGGATGACAATGCAGAGACAATACAGCACACATTTAGAAACTTAAGAAAAACTGCATACAAAAAAGACCTTAGCAGTAACCAAAGCAAATCAAAACACTTGTTGATGATAAAAAACATGATGATAGTGAACATAGAAGTATACTTTTTCGTATTCTTATCTTTTTGTGGTTGAAAGGCAAACTTAGAACCAGCATAACCTGATGGCTGAATGTCAGCTAAACTCAGACATCAAACTCACATTTGCTTCAGACAATTGGATAATGAAAATTAAACACTTCAGTAATAGAATGTAAACTGGGCAGAAAGCTTCATTGGTACGTATAGAATTGAACCATGTCACCTAGTGCTAGAAGAAGATGGACAATGCACAAGGGCGCTGTAATCAAAGCTCAAGTAATCAAGTATTAAAATATGTGCACAACTCTTCACCTGAACTAAGCAGGACATTCACTTATCCTGAAAGACAGAAAATGCTGTCAGAGGCGGAGATCAGAAACTCCCATGTGCATGAGGAAGTCAAGGGAAAACCTTGGCATTGTTTTCCAAAGAAATAAGTTTGGTCCAGATTGAGAACAACCTAAATACACTTGGATGAAGAGAAACAGAGACAGGGATAGATAATATGAGGAGGACATGGAGGAAGCTGCAAAAGATGGCAAAAGATAGGATGGCTTGGTGTGAGTTTGTTGAATATCTATGCTTCATAGGGGGAGATACAAGGCAGAGGAACAAGAAAAGCATTTCAATAGATTGTAATCATAGGGAGATAAAAGGCAGAGGAACAAGAAAAGCATTTCAATAGATTGTAATCATAGGGAGATACAAGGCAGAGGAAAAAGAAAAGCATTTCAATAGATTGCAATCATAGGGAGATACAAGGCAGAAGAACAAGAAAAGCATTTCTATAGATTGTAATCATAGGGAGATAAAAGGCAGAGGAACAAGAAAAGCATTTCAATAGATTGTAATCATAGGGAGATACAAGGCAGAGGAAAAAGAAAAGCATTTCAATAGATTGTAATCAAAGGGAGATAAAAGGCAGAGGAACAAGAAAAGCATTTCAATAGATTTTAATCGTGTTTAAAGTCTCCTACACAATCTTGTCATACCTATTAGTTATAGATACACTCGTGATGCATTTAAGTATTATAGGTTCAACATTACTCATGCGTGTTTGAATTACACAAACAGTGCAATTCTTCTGAACATAATTCTGGTTTCAGATGCAATCTTGTCAACCATTGTGGCAGGAGAAATATTTGTGAGCACAATTCAGTCTGTCTGTCTGACTGGGATGGAGTTCACTGTCTGTGTGAAAATAGGCATTATGAAGGAAAGGCTTGCCATTTTTGTATGTATTCTACTTTCATATACATTTTAATTATTCTTATCAGCATGATTTCTATATTTTTCTTTTTGTTTATCAAAATATTCTTGAGTTAAATGAGCTTAAGAGTTTTCAAAATCAAGCCATTTATTCCTTATTAATTTGGTAACAGTAAAAAAATGTAAATCTCCTCTAATCATCATCACCATCATCATCATGTGCCATGCCGACAAGCGTGGGATCTCATGTTTCGTCATCTCACACGATAACCAGAGTCGTAGATCAGCTCTGTGTTTTTGTCTCAACCATACCACGTGACCAAGCCATCCAGCTATTTACATCTCTGCTTTCCCTTGTTCTTTTCTCTGCAATCTTGCCAGTTGTCACCAAGCTCTCCAATTTATCTCTTCTCACAATGTGACCAAAAATTTGTCACTGCCTTGTTAAAGTCTACTACACAACAAACTCACAACTTGTGTCCACCTCTCATAATGCAAATTTTTTATAAGGAAATTAATTAAAAGCAGTGTGTCAAAGTTGTCAGTGAGCTTGCTGTGTGTTTCTTGAAAATGTATTGAATGTTGGATTAAATTGTGTCAATCATAAGCTTGTTCCAGCGACATATGATCAGTTATACTGCAGGTCCGCATGGCCGGATAGATAAGAACACGTGTTCTTAAACATCCGGTGTGCTGATGCCGAGGTAAGTGGTTCGATCCCTACACCGGACAGCTGGACTAAAATTTTGACCTGTCGTCCTTGACTTGGGGACGTTAATTTCAAATACCTCTGAAGTCAGAGAGGATTCGCCTGATGGCGAGGGATACAGTTCATTCAGTCTATCACTACTATAAATGGTGTATATGGACTACGCTTGAGTTCAAATTGAGTGAGGGCAAAAAAAAAAAAAAAATCAGGTATTCTGAATGTTGGATTATATTTTATCTATCATTGACATGTACAAGGATGTACGGTCAATTATACTGAATGTTAGATTATATTTTATCTATCATTGACATGTACAAGGATGTACGGTCAATTGTACTTAATGTTAGATTATATTTTATCTATCATTGACTTGTATGGTCAGTTAATAGATGAATATCACAACAGACAGACAGCCTCATTGAATATGAGGTATACAAATAAATATTAACTGACAGCTTGATGAATGTCAATTCATTGTTAAGCATCTGTCAGTCACAAGATATCTGGAAAAAAAAATTATTGATGGTTTAATTGAGAGAAGTAACAAACATAGTACCCTCTTGAAACAATCATAACCAACAGCAGATACATCAAATCTGTATGTAAACAGCGGTGAATGTATCACAAATTACAACTAAGGTACTTGGATTATGATTCAGCTGAAGAGAAATTGATCTTACATGTAAGTATGTTTGGTTTAATTTGGTGTGTAAAAGATCACTTTCAATACACACAGATATCTCCATAAGTATCCCAGTCTCCTCTCATAGATCACACAAGGAGAATCTCAGCATAAACTCCATACCATTAGCTTGGATCCACAGTTGTGCAAAGCAAAATTATACTTGTTACAAATTGTTGTGGGTAGTTTATATAATTTGGACGTTTTGCTTGGCCAGAAGCCAATTTGGTCTGCTCATTTCAATTTCCAAGACTCCAAGTTTTTCACCCTTGTCCAAAATGTCTGATCCACTACTCCAGGATTAAGGGGTAGAATACCAGCCTTTTTCTGATTTTGGTCTGCTTGACGTGTAACCTCTGGTATAGTCCATCCCCATGTGTAATTGTGTACATATTAATATCAAGTGTAATTCAATTATTACTTACACAAAAACGTTTTCAGAGTTATAAGTTTATATTTTAATATTTTCTTTATCTGAAATAATTTCTAGAAATGTGAATTTTACCCATATAATTTCACGTGGAATGTTGCTTCTAAGTTATATCTGAGATCCTAATCTGTTTCTTGTTGTCTCATTTCTACATAGCAAAGTATTCCGCCACTTGTGAAGAATACTATCGCATGGGTTTTGTGACAAGTGGTGTCTACCCAATTGATGTTGATGGAGCAGGTCCACTGAATCATGCTTACGTTCACTGTGAGATGGATGAAACCCTTGGTGGAGTAACTATTGTGGAACATAATTTTGAACCTAACATTACAGTCAGGGCATCATGGTTACCAGATAACCAATATCATCTTAAATACAGGTAAGTTAATTATCTTTCTCTACTGTGGGCGTAAAATAAATGCTTAGGTTTCTCTGGGAATGTACTTACAATCAACATGATATTGAGCATATTACTCTTGTTGTGGAAAATATGGGTTTTAACATGAGTTCTCTGCTGTCACAAAGCTAGATTTAAGATGGAATGATACCTGGAGGTAATTATTAATTATTTGTTGAGGCAAACACAACTCTGAGGACCAAGTATCCGCCATGATAAGTGGACACCTCTGGGGTTCTATTTGCTGTTAAACTCTAAGTTACTCTGTGGTAACTCTAACTTATGGAACCCAGTTACCCTGACAACATAATAGGTTGAGAATAGCTTAGACCGCAGTCCAGTCAGGTGAATGTGAAAGAAAAAAAAAACAAGGGGAAACCACCTGAGAAACTTAATATGACAGCTTAAAAAAATTTACAAAAACAATTGTACCAGAAGAGGATTAAATTCAGAAAGTTTGTAGTAGTTGACGAGATTGTATTAGCAAAGGTGAAAAAAAAGATACATTGTGATGATCATGGAGGTTTTCAATGCCGAAAAATCAGTTGAAAGAAAGGGAAAAAAGAAAAAAAAACGATATATGGATAAGACATGAGAGAGAAGAGAAACTAATCAAATTTTTTTTTAGAAAATAATCTCAAATTTTGTCTAGAAGAGCATCTAGAACAGTGGTTCTCAACCGGTGGGGAATTCCCCCCCCCCCCCCCCCCCCAGGGGGGAATTTTAGGGTTTCCAGGGGGAATTAAGATTATTTCAAGATCGCGTTAATAAAAGAACCGATTACTTGATATTGTTTTTCCCTTCATACTTTATGGTTCTGTACGTCTCACCCTTCTGAAATTCATTTTATAACATAAGTAAACCCGCAAATCACCTTTTATGTAGACGTCTAGACTTGTTTTAGTATGTGCTATTAAATTTACCTTCCATTATTGCGTATACTGTGCAGGGGGGGGGGGGGGGGGGGGGGGGGGGGGGAGGTTTGTGCTCGCTCACTTTGAATTCAAGCGTAGTCCATACACACTACTTCTAGTAGTGCTGGACTGAAGGACTGAATTTTGCATGTGGATTAGCTTTCCCTATTAACATTGTCCCTCGCCATCAGGTGAACCCACCCTGACTTCAGAGGTACTTGTAATTTACATCCCAAAGTTCCATTCACACTACTTCTAGTAGTGCTGGACTGAATTTTGTGTATGGATTAGCTTTCCCTATTAACAGTGTCTCTCGCCATCAGGTGAACCCACTCCTGACTTCAAAGGTACTTTTAATTTACTTCCCCAAGTCAAGGACGAGAGGTTAACATTTTAGTCCAACTGTCTGGTGTAGGGGTTGAACTCTTTACATCGGCATCAGCACATCGGATGTTTAATAACATGCGTACTTATTAATTCGGCCATGCTGACCTACTTCTTATTTCTTATACCTGTGAACATTGAAGAATTATCCCATTGTTTGATGAGTTATCCCAATGTTTTATCAGTTGTGAATTATCCCATTGTTTGATGAGTTATCCCAATGTTTTATCAGTTGTCCAATGTGTGCACCATAGAGGTCTTTTGAATGTTGCCTTAGCCATGTTCATACCTCACGCCACACTTCTTTATCAAAATTAAAACATGCATTACGTTTTATCCTAAAGCATGAAAACATCCTATTGTAGTTGCAACACAGCCTATCATTACCTGTTTGTTGGCTCAGATGTCGCCTTGACCATCCGAACAGTTGATTTTGTTGCAATCTGTAGGAAGTGATTAGATTGGTCTTCATCAACAATTTGTGAGCATCCTTGAGAAAACTTATACACCTAGTTGTGTACTGCTTTTCACAAAAAACACTTGCTGTCATAGACAGGCAACATTTCTTTATGAATGTCATTGGCAGTATTGTTGTCATTACAGTAACACAGTCATATCTGACTAAGACCTGACTTTAAGCAGTAATGTATGATGTGTTAATTTTGATAAAGAAGATCATCACCTGCCACACATAGACATCAAGATGGCTGTGCCACATAAAGATGTGCTACATAATGACATCTTTACAACCTACCGATAACCATTTTCAACAGTTGTATGCCATTGTTTGATTTTCTTATTTACTCACCTTTATAGTTTGTATATTTCTTACTTACAGTACTGCCTTTTTGGGAATAGTTACACAAACTATAGTTACATCTGTTTGTCTTGTCTCACAAAGGTTGTCTTGCTGTATTTTTAGTATATGTTACGCTTATTCAGAATGTTATGTCAAAGCACTCACACTCACACCAAGAGAACAATTTAAACAGCTTTCATATGCGGTGTCTGCGAAGAATTCTTGGTATTAAGTGGCAAGACAAAATCACAAATACTGAAGTATTGGAAAGATCAGGTTGTGTGACAGTTTATTCCATGCTCAGTCTTCGTAGACTTAGATGGATAGGACATCTTAGGAGGATGGATGATGGTAGAATACCAAAGGATATCTTTTTTGGTGAATTACAGATGGGTAAGAGATCTCAGGGTCGGCCTCTACTACGATACAAAGATGTGTGTAAGCGGGACATGATTGATACAGGCATTGATAATGCACATTGGGAGCAAGTCGCCGCTGAACATGTTGCGTGGAGGGCAAATATCAGAAATGGAATAAAGTCAAAGGAGAAAATTATTGCAGAAAAGTCACACACCAAGCGTTTGAGACGTAAGATGGTGCATGATGGTGGAAATGACCACGTGTTCACATGCACCCACTGTGAACGGACATTTACAGCGCAAATTGGCCTTATCAGTCACACTCGCTACCGCCATAGTTAAAAGTTATTATGCCTTTTTAGAGCACAAACTATCGTCTGTCAAGACGGCAAGGTGCCAATGATGTCAAAGCAGTAGCCTTTTAATTGCATTACATGTTGTTTTATATAGGGAAATGTCCAGAGATCAGCTGACAAGGCTCACTTTAACATCAGGAAGTTGTGAGCAGTATTTACAGTATGACTGCATAAAATCCCCAATCAGGTGCGTTCATTTTATTTAAATTGTAATATGGAAAATCATATTTCATAGTGACTTTTGTAAAATAAGTAAAGTAAATGTAATCCTCTGGCAGATACTACCATGAAATGTTACAGAATGCATGTATGCTAGATCACATTTATGAGGTGAGTTGGCCAGTTGCCTGATTAATTTTTTACCACCCTAAATTAGGTACCTACTAAAAATAACCTATTAGCTGTTATCTATTTTTGATCCCCATGATGACAGTGACTTATCAACATGTTCCTGTTCAGTCAGATGTATCACTTGAATTCAGATTAGTTTGTGTTTGTATATTATATCTTTTGTAGAATCTATTGATCCGATTCTTGGTCTTCTGCTAGCCCTATAACCAGGACTTCCTGCTCTGTGATTGTAAGCACAAAATGGTCACTGATTGGGCCTTCATTGTTATTTGTATGTCTAATAATATGTGCCATGCTGATAATTTCAGGGGTGGACATTGGTCGCCATCTCACACGATCACCAGAGTCTGGGTTCTTGTTCCAATTATGCCATATAGCCAAGTAATCCAATTATTTAATTCTTTGCCTTCCTTTTGCTCATTTCTCATAAATTTTGTTATGAAGTTTTCATGTTTATTTCTCCTCACAGTGTACCCAAAAATGCTTTACTCTCTACATCTAATTTCTCAGTTTTTATTTGTTTCTTGAAGAACTGTCTCATTTATTTGTGTGTGTGTCGGTTCATAGTTAAATTGTTAGTTACATGTTCTTTACAGAATGTTGCAATCAGTCCTAGCATTTATTGTGCTTTTCTAGGCAATTTTACTTTCAGGAGTTTATCATTGCTTTATGAATAACCAATGCTCATACTATCGAAAATCATTACAAAGCGACCAGCTCCCTCATCACCTGTAGTTGACTTGAACCTGGTATGTTCTGTTTGTGAAACTCTCTTCATTATCCCTTACTCACAGACACCAAACCATCCATGGTATTCTTTGCATGTTTCGCAGAAACTAGAATTTCTCTGCCATTAGGTATTTTTCAGCTTATTTTCCATGTGTCATGGCTATGGTCATTGATCAGTTTGACCACTAAGATAGAAAGCAATGGCAGACTACCTTCTTTACAGAAATCATTATTTGACAACAACATAATAAGCAGGATATCTGTGAATTTTTGTCAATATTTCTGAAGTGTTTATTAGAACTGCCAGATTTACTGCTGTTTTGTAAAAGGGCATATCGTATTGCTACTCATTTTTCAGTGAATGGGTAGGTTTGTGGAAAGTTGACAGCATAACTTATCTTGGAATAGCTGCATATAGTTCTAAATAGTGTCAAACCCTGAAATGTCAAGTAGTTTCTGTGCTTTAATGCTAATTGACCTCTTGGTTGAAGCTGCTATTTAGAAATAAGTTGGTATAATTAATAATCAAAAGAGATAATTAAAAAATGAAAGTAAAGTGATTAAGTGTTACATTTACTCTATATATTGCTTGATTCAGAAACATCGACAATTGAAGTTAAAAGTATGAGAAAGAAAGTGAAGCTTTTTAAAATGCAATTATCTAAATGAATAGGAGAGAATATCAGGGCAGGTAAAGAAAGCAAGGAAGAATGACAAAAGCTGTGATTGAAGAAGACATTTTTTGATGAGATCAAGGCCAGACAATTAAGGTACCTCTGCCATATAAAGAGACACTGCCCATTGTTAAAGGTTGTGTTGAAAGGAAAAGTGGAGTGAACATGAGCAAGAGGAAGACATTTTGTGTCGGGATAACATCAAGAGATGGACTGGAAGAAGCCCACATGCGTCCAACATCAGGAGCATGATAGATCCTGTTGGAGATTCATCATAGTTGACCTTCATTGCAAACGTTGCATGTGATGATGATGATGAAGATTAATTATGTGTATATTCTTCTAAGTTAGTTTATGAATGCAAATATGTATCCTAGTCCTCAGAGTGCAGTAACAGTAGTAGCAGCAGCAGCTGTAGTTACGCCAATAAATTAATGTTCAACTTTTCAGGGTTGTAATTTGGATATATAGTGTCAATCGTATTTTTGTTTTTAATTATTACTTTCCAGACAAAATGTATTCATTTCTAAATTATGCTTTGCTGTTTTATTTTGTACCTATGAGAAGATTTATAACCCCTCAGTAATTGACTTGATTATTGGCCACATAAAATATAAATTTTTACTCTTGTGGTTATTATCTGGATGGCTTTGGCCTCATGACATAATCAGGGCAAGAACACAGGCCTGATACAAGACTCAGATGATCATGTGAGATGGCAGGCCATGGCTGCCCATGCTTATTGGTATGGTACATGTTGATGATGATGTGAATAGTGTCTAAAATTCCCAAAAAGTTCTCTAAGGCAATACACAGTAGTCAAATTTGACCTTAAACATCAGGTTTAAACCTTCTGGGTCATCATTAGGATATATAATATATATTGTTTGTCAGACAGGGCTTTTTCATCATAAAGCTTGGATTTTGAAAATGTGCTTTTTAATTCAATTGTAAATTCCACCTATGTGTTGCCAGAGCCTCAAGAGAAGCAAAGAATAGTAACTCTAGCCTACTGCATGTTGTAAGGGGGGGGACTAAGGAAGGTTACCAGGAGACTGGCTATCTTATCCCATAGAAAACTTTAGCTGCAAAATTCAACAAAATATGAACAAGTCCTCAAAGAGCTTGGCAAGAGTTGGTTGATGGCCTATATTCCATTGGGGAATAAAAGGCATAAGACAAATATGAATATTCTGATTGTGCATTCTCTTAGCGTGTTAATAAGAAGATAATTGGTCATCTTGCTTACTTGGATGATGGATTAATCGCCTCACTGTAGTTTATTACTGCCATTATCAACATAGTCAAACATTACTGTTAACAGGTTAAGCAAAAAAACCTGGTTCAAATCTACCAATGGTGAGATAGTGGACTATATTGGTTCACATACCTCAGGATTCTGTGACTGCCCAAAGGATACAGGCTGCAATGGTGAACATTGTTACTGTGACCATGGTATGTGAAATTGTTAGCTTAATATTATGTTTTTCAAATCATCTATTTTTAAGTGCTGCCTAAAACCCACAAAACTACATGTTGCACCCCTTCATATACTTTTATTGCCACTATTTATTTTCTCCAAACCTTAAATATTATTTGAAAATAAGAGCTACATTTACTTCTGCTAATTTTTAAAATAATTATCACATAAACATAACTGTTATCTTCAAAATAATTTGTGTCTTTTCAGCCTGTGTTATAGTTTTGTTTGATTATAAGGGAAAATGACAAATGTTTAGCACATGTCAAAATGGAACGAGAATCCATTGCAGGGGCATTAAATGTTGATTTCAGGTGTGTTTTGTCACAATATTATGTGGGGTTCCAGCTCCCTTTCATCAACAATTTTTCTTCACAGATAATCTCGAAAAAAAAATGTATGTTTTAATCTTAAAGTAAACTAGACCCCAGATTGTAAGGCTGAGTTGATCAAGAAGTAGTGCTGATCAGAAAAACAAAATCTGCCAGTATTGGGGGTTCAATCTCAAGCATTATACTGGTGAACAATTGTACTCACCACTACACCACTAAACTTATATATCTCATGTGATCTCCTTGTTGTGTTGCTTGTCCATGGTTACCAAAGATGATCATATCATGATCTGTAAGTTTTGGGGTGGCTGCTTAGACCAATCAGAGCCCAGAAATATCTATTAAATGATTAGACTGTTGACTGACAGACAGATAAGTGGATAAGTCGTCTTACATGTCAGGCTGTATACTGTCTAGGTTTAACAGATGTTGGTGGAAGAACTGCTGCATACACTGTCAGTTTGATAGTGAAATTGATTCCTCTCTGGTCTCAAACCATGTATCTTAGTTTTCTCAAAAGCCATGTTGGCTTTGACAATTTTAATGTTCACTTCATCACTGATATGGACTATCTTGGAGTGAGTGCTGCCAAGATATGCACAGCTTTCCATAGACTAACTTTTGGTCATTAATAATATTTGGCACATTGTGCTTCGTTCCTGGAGATCCTTGGTGCAATATATCACTGCAAATGATGAGACCATAGTTATTGCAAGCTGCTAATAAGAGGCCAGTGGTATGCTGTATTTAAGATTTTAAGCCGACATTGAAAAACAGTTATCAGGAAAAAGAAATATACATATGGTTTAAATGTGTACTTTTGCTCTTGCCTCATATCTTCTCTGATTGGAGAACTTGCCATCTAGGTAATAACAGACTTTGACACCAACATCACTGATTGTGAATGTGTCCATCAGCATTGCAGCAGACATCATGATGAAAAGAGTAGGAGCTAGGATGCAACCTTGCTTCACTCTGTTTGTGACATTGAGAGACTAAAATAATTTACTCTGGTCTTGAAGTTGAGCAAACATGTCATCCGAGAATTGCCTGATAATTGTGCTGAAGGTTTTGAGACATCCAGTCTTGACCTTAATCTTCCATAGACTCACGAATGAAAGTGTTAAAGGCTTTGGTAAGATCTACAGTGACCGATTTGGCAGCAGACCGTGTCTTGCTTGGTTTTAACGTATTGATATGGGAGCCAGTCGTTCAGAAAGCAATGGCAAACTACTGAACGTAAAACTTGCCAAGACATCAGCAACGGCAGTAAAATGCTGGTGTTAACTGCAACGACCCGTAAAGGATATGCAACTTTAAAAGAAAAAGAAAAAAAAAAGATCTACAAATGAGGTTTAGAAGTGGACATTTTGTTCTTGACACTTTTCATCTGTTTTGGTGCAAAGATCATGCCAGTAGTGCTGTTTTCTAAATCCATACTGAGTCTCTTTGAGTAGCCCCTGTTCTCAGTGACAGATGAGTATATGTAGGAAGATTCTTGCAAGTATCTTGTCAGCAAAGCAGAGTTGAGAGAATCCCTGTGTTTGTCGTAGACTTGACAGTCTTCATTTTGCTTACACATATTTTATAACTTAATTATTAATTGTAAGGCATGTTTGCAGCATAAACTTGTTAAGTGAATTGTTGACACTGGCTCAGTGTCTGAAGAGCAAATATTCTGTTCACATTTGAAAATTTTTTATTTTAATATTTTCATTTAAGAAAAACAAGACCAGCAGCCGTCAACAGATTTTTAAAAAAACAAGAATGCACAGGAAAAAATAAACAGACTCAGAATTTATATTTGTGTGAATGTTTCCATGATCCATCCATCCATCATATGCCATGCCGATAAGCGTAGCGGTCATGTTCTGCCGTCTCACTCGATCACCAGAGTCGTGGATCAGCTCTGTGCTTGTGTCTCGACCAAGCCATGTTTCCATGATAAAACATTAATAAAGAATATGTAATCTGAAGTGCATTGTTTTCTATCTGGAGAGTGAAAATATTATTTTAATAGTGTAATAATGTTGGATACATGTTGAATTATCTTTATTATGTTAATATATCTTCATGACTTCCAAACTAAACGTGACTTTCATCCAGCAACTACCTTGCTGTGTTTATACGGTGTTGCCACATGCTTAAAGAAACATTATTCTACACAGGTTCCCAGAAGCCACAGAGTGATAAAGGTTTCAACCGGCTGCGGCATCAATTACCCATCATGGAGCTCACATTTATTCAGAATGATGAAGGATCTGCAACAATGACACTTGGACCCTTGAAATGTTGGGGCAGTGGTCAGAAATCTGTTTGTATATAATTTAGAACTTAATGTGTCAGATTTGAATATCTAAACAGCTGCTCATCACAAAATAATATCCACCATCTTTTGTTTTCAATTATTTCAACAGTTTAATGCAAACAGTAAGAATTATTCATAATGTTTTCCTGTAATCCAGAGTATTCAAATTTTTTTTTTTACACTTAAAGGATATAAGTGCTTTCCTGTGCTTGGGCTAACATTGTTCTCTCATGGAGTCTAATATAATATATTACATGTAATCATTGTTGACATTTCCAGGTGTTGTCAGAGCTATAAGGGCTAGCAAGGAAATTTTTAAATATTAATATCAGAATAAAATGTTTTGTACACGTTACTGGCCTCAAATACTAGTTTCATATCCTTTACGACTTTACTCCCTTCTCTTTTTAGATACTTCAAGACCTTACATTTTATGCAAAGTTCTTTTAAAGGTTCTCACTTTTCATTTGTGTGTTTACAATATATTTTTAACTGTTGCAGTTGTTGAGATATTTTATGTAGTGAATAACATCATCATCCAGTGCCTTGTCGACTGGCGTGAGCGATCATGCCTCTCTGCAAATTACAATCTCCGACATCATGGATCAGTTTATGTGTTGACTCCCTTCTGTGCCATGATACAAGACTGTCAATAATCTTTTCATATTGTCTTCCTCAATCTTTCTTTCCACAAGTTTGTTCGGTTGTCACAACATGTTCGGTTGTCACAACATGTTCCAGTTTTTATATTCTCATAACTGGCCAAAATACGAGAACTGTTTCTTTCTGATGTTTGTCATAAGTTGTCTTTGTGACTCAGCTTCCCTTAAAACATCCTGATTGCTCTTTTTGGCTGTCCAACTAATTTTCAACATTCTTATATAAAACCACATCTCCAAAGCTTCCAGGGATTTTTTTCGCCTGTTTACTATTTGTCCAAGACTCGCAGCCGTATGTTAAAAATGTTTTTCTATGAAGCATGCAAGAACTCTTTTCCTGACTTTCAGGGACAGTAACCAATATAAGCATTGCTTATATATCTTATATTCTCCTCTATTATTTTAAAACATATCTTTAAAGAGTCTAGTTACCATTTGTTTCTTCTGCTCTGTAAACATTCCATTTTTACTTCCTTTTTTCTGTATTTATCTTTTGTTTCCAGATTCTTCAAAAATAATTTTATTTGGCTAACAAAGTGATATTAATTATATATTTGTAATAATGTGCCAAAATGTGGAACAGATTTCTTAAAAATAATATTGTAGAATGTGGTACTGATTTATATATGTCAAAAAAACAATTGACTTCATATTGATAATTGTGAACTAGTTTTTGCTTCTTCTGTTTTAATCACATTCTTATTTGTGTTCATTAAAGTCATGTTATATTTCAATAATGTTTACTATTATTGTTACAATGGCATGTGGTCAGTACCAGATTATGACTGAGACCCTCTTAAAAGATGTTGGTGCTTGTCTCTCTATGCATAGTTCAAAACACAAAGAAAGTATGAATGAATCGTAAAATACACTTTTGCTTTTTTTTAAAGTTAAACAAAACTTACATTAAGATAGAAAATGATGTTTATTTTTGTATGCTTCCAATTTATTTATATGTGAAAAGTTTTATGGTGGGAACCAATTTTTGTGGAACCTGTTATTTTAGCTGCACCATTTGCAGTTTTGCACCAGATGGTCCATGGTAAATCTGGCAATGGAAAATGTCTATGTTTCCCCCTTTCCCATGATGCCCAAAGCATATGCTTATTTTGCTCAAGGATTAATCAGCCCTGCTTGTGGTTTTTATCAATAATGAGTTGAAAAGAAATGATAAAGCTTATACCAACAGCAACATCAGCAGAGAGGGTAATATAAAGGAATATCATCAGCAGAGTTGATCCAGAACACCACGGACCATGATCTGTGGAGAGACATGAACATGTATGTCAGTTTCCAGGCACATTATGATGATACAAAGAATGGAGCTGCAGTAGCCCAGTGGCTAGCATGTTTGTCTGGTGGTCATGTGTTTGCATCCCCGTGAATTAAAAAAAATTGACGTCTCCAAGGTTGACCCGCCTAAATTGGATACCTGGAAATGTCTGCGAAGTAAAGGCAGCTGACAGGACAATGACCACATGACCCATCCAGTTGATCAGTTTATTAAAAATATGGAGCTAGCACCTTAAGATGTGGAAAGGCCCCTACACATCATCATCATCAAGTACCCTGCCAGCTGGCTTAGGCATTCATGGCTCTCTACAGATCTGTATTTGGTGTTCTGGATCAACTCTGCTGATGTTCCTCCATGTCAATCCATCCAGCATCATTTCTCTTGGTTTGCCTCTGCCTTTCTTCACCTTAATTTTTCTAGTTGTCACAATGTTCTCCAATGTCTTTCTTCTCATCACATGACCAAATAAAGCTGTTTGTCTCTTTCTTATTGTTGTATATAATGTTCTAGTTTCAATAGAGCCTTTCAGGCAATCGTTGTCAGTTACTCTGGCAGTCCAAGGAATTTGCAACATTCTTCTCAGGAACCACAATACCCCGATACAACCAATAATAATTAATCGTCATATACAATGATGTTACAACTTTTGGGTTATACTGCACAGACTAGGAGAGTGATGAAAACATCAAATGGTGGTGTGAAATTAGCGTCTGATGGGTCAGATTTAATATGTAAATATGCAAGAGGGACTAGAAATATGTTGAGCAAATTCATGGTACATGATCAGGATGTTGACCAAGAAAAGAAGGAACACATATAATGGAGTAGGTCTGAAGGATGAAGGCATGGAAACTTTGGGCATGATTACTGAAGAAACTATAAAATAGGCTCTGCTTGAAGTCAAAAACCATTCATGTTTTAATGGCCCAGAATGCAAAAACAGTTTGTTTCTTCCTTGACCTGTATTCCCCATTGGGGCATAAACCCTCAACCAACTCCCTCCAAGTCATTCTACCTTTAGCTGTCCCATACAGCTCTGTCCGTGTCCTGTACATCACTCATGTTTCTTTCTACTTCTCTTCTCCTACCCTTAGCTGTCCCATGCAGCTATGTCCATGTCCTGTACATTATTCATGCTTCTTTCTACTTCTCTTCTCCTACTCTTAGCTGTACCACGCAGCTCTGTCCATGTCCTGTACATCACTCATGTTTCTTTCTACTTCTCTTCTCCTACCTTAGCTGTCCCATGCAGCTCTGTCCATGTCCTGTACATCACTCATGTTTCTTTCTACTTCTCTTCTCCTACTCTTAGCTGTACCACGCAGCTATGTCCATGTCCTGTACATCACTCATGTTTCTTTCTACTTCTCTTCTCCTACCTTTAGCTGTCCCATGCAGCTCTGTCTATGTCCTGTACATCACTCATGTTTCTTTCTACTTCTCCTCTCCTACCCTTAGCTGTCCCATGCAGCTCTGTCCATGTCCTGTACATCACTCATGTTTCTTTCTACTTCTCTTCTTCTACCCTTAGCTGTCCCATGCAGCTCTGTCCATGTCCTGTACATCACTCATGTTTCTTTCTACTTCTCTTCTTCTACCCTTAGCTGTCCCATGCAGCTCTGTCCATGTCCTGTACATCACTCATGTTTCTTTCTACTTCTCTTCTCCTACCCTTAGCTGTCCCATACAGCTCTGTCCATGTCCTGTACATCACTCATGTTTCTTTCTACTTCTCTTCTTCTACCCTTAGCTGTCCCATACAGCTCTGTCCATGTCCCTGTACATCACTCATGTTTCTTTCTACTTCTCTTCTCCTACTCTTAGCTGTCCCATACAGCTCTGTCCATGTCCTGTACATCACTCATGTTTCTTTCTACTTCTCCTCTCCTACCCTTAGCTGTCCCATGCAGCTCTGTCTATGTCCTGTACATCACTCATGTTTCTTTCTACTTCTCCTCTCCTACCCTTAGCTGTCCCATGCAGCTCTGTCTATGTCCTGTACATCACTCATGTTTCTTTCTACTTCTCTTCTTCTACCCTTAGCTGTCCCATACAGCTCTGTCCATGTCCTGTACATCACTCATGTTTCTTTCTACTTCTCTTCTCCTACTCTTAGCTGTCCCATACAGCTCTGTCCATGTCCTGTACATCACTCATGTTTCTTTCTACTTCTCTTCTCCTACTCTTAGCTGTCCCATACAGCTCTGTCTATGTCCTGTACATCACTCATGTTTCTTTCTACTTCTCCTCTCCTACCCTTAGCTGTCCCATGCAGCTCTGTCCATGTCCTGTACATCACTCATGTTTCTTTCTACTTCTCTTCTTCTACCCTTAGCTGTCCCATGCAGCTCTGTCCATGTCCTGTACATCACTCATGTTTCTTTCTACTTCTCTTCTTCTACCCTTAGCTGTCCCATGCAGCTCTGTCCATGTCCTGTACATCACTCATGTTTCTTTCTACTTCTCTTCTCCTACCCTTAGCTGTCCCATACAGCTCTGTCCATGTCCTGTACATCACTCATGTTTCTTTCTACTTCTCTTCTTCTACCCTTAGCTGTCCCATACAGCTCTGTCCATGTCCTGTACATCACTCATGTTTCTTTCTACTTCTCCTCTCCTACCCTTAGCTGTCCCATGCAGCTCTGTCCATGTCCTGTACATCACTCATGTTTCTTTCTACTTCTCTTCTTCTACCCTTAGCTGTCCCATGCAGCTCTGTCCATGTCCTGTACATCACTCATGTTTCTTTCTACTTCTCTTCTTCTACCCTTAGCTGTCCCATGCAGCTCTGTCCATGTCCTGTACATCACTCATGTTTCTTTCTACTTCTCTTCTCCTACCCTTAGCTGTCCCATACAGCTCTGTCCATGTCCTGTACATCACTCATGTTTCTTTCTACTTCTCTTCTTCTACCCTTAGCTGTCCCATACAGCTCTGTCCATGTCCTGTACATCACTCATGTTTCTTTCTACTTCTCTTCTCCTACTCTTAGCTGTCCCATACAGCTCTGTCCATGTCCTGTACATCACTCATGTTTCTTTCTACTTCTCTTCTCCTACCCTTAGCTGTCCCATACAGCTCTGTCCATGTCCTGTACATCACTCATGTTTCTTTCTACTTCTCTTCTCCTACCCTTAGCTGTCCCATACAGCTCTGTCCATGTCCTGTACATCACTCATGTTTCTTTCTACTTCTCTTCTCCTACCCTTAGCTGTCCCATGCAGCTCTGTCCATGTCCTGTACATCACTCATGTTTCTTTCTACTTCTCTTCTTCTACCCTTAGCTGTCCCATGCAGCTCTGTCCATGTCCTGTACATCACTCATGTTTCTTTCTACTTCTCTTCTCCTACCCTTAGCTGTCCCATACAGCTCTGTCCATGTCCTGTACATCACTCATGTTTCTTTCTACTTCTCTTCTCCTACTCTTAGCTGTCCCATACAGCTCTGTCCATGTCCTGTACATCACTCATGTTTCTTTCTACTTCTCTTCTCCTACTCTTAGCTGTCCCATACAGCTCTGTCCATGTCCTGTACATCACTCATGTTTCTTTCTACTTCTCTTCTCCTACCCTTAGCTGTCCCATGCAGCTCTGTCCATGTCCTGTACATCACTCATGTTTCTTTCTACTTCTCTTCTCCTACCCTTAGCTGTCCCATACAGCTCTGTCCATATCCTGTACATCACTCATGTTTCTTTCTACTTCTCTTCTCCTACCCTTAGCTGTCCCATACAGCTCTGTCCATATCCTGTACATCACTCATGTTTCTTTCTACTTCTCTTCTCCTACCCTTAGCTGTCCCATACAGCTCTGTCCATATCCTGTACATCACTCATGTTTCTTTCTACTTCTCTTCTCCTACCCTTAGCTGTCCCATACAGCTCTGTCCATGTCCTGTACATCACTCATGTTTCTTTCTACTTCTCTTCTTCTACCCTTAGCTGTCCCATGCAGCTCTGTCCATGTCCTGTACATCACTCATGTTTCTTTCTACTTCTCTTCTTCTACCCTTAGCTGTCCCATGCAGCTCTGTCCATGTCCTCTACATCACTCTTGTTTCTTTCTACTGGGAGTCTTCGTGGCGAAGTGGTCAAGCCGTTTGACTCGGGCTCCGAAGGTTGTGGGTTCGATTTCGGGCTGCGTCCTTCGGTTCACAAGTTAAATTTTTCGGAGACTCCTGTGGGTCGTCGCTAGAGCTACGGAGTTCGTGCTTGGTGCGACGCTTTCCGCGCTGCGGAAGGAGACCGAGCCATCTGGGATAAAACCCGGTGCAATGAAGTCGACCCTGTCAACCTTTAAGCGACTTTTTTTTCTTTCTACTTCTCTTCTCCTACCCTTAGCTGTCCCATGCAGCTCTGTCCATGTCCTGCCCATTATTATTCACTAATGTTTCTTTCTACTTCTCTTCTCCGTGTGTTTTTAGGCCTTCCCCTGTGAATTTCAGATAAAAGGCGAAGAACATGCCTTCTTTGTTTTGACATGCAATAAATAGTTTTTCTACCACTTATTTCTCTAAAACCTATTTATATAAATTGTTTCAGACATCTTTTACTTTGTTAAACTAGCATATCTAGAAACCAGGTTTAGCAATTAAATAACTGATGTGCATTTGTTAAACTTTACAGAATTTCAACCAAAGGATCATTCAGTCACAATCACTCACAGTGATAGCTACATCAGACTCCATTCTTGGAGAAATGGAGACATGAGATTTAACTTTAAAACCCACCAGACCAATTCATTCCTTCTCTATCACAGTAGCAATCTGCAAGAGGAGTCTGTGACTGGAGACAGTAAGAAGAAGGGCAACATGTTTTATATCAAGATTATCTCAGGTATGTGTCCACCAGTGTATCTTGTTAACTATACGTATGCTCATTTGCTATGGGCATTATCAAGAGGCTTCCTGCTGGTGCTACTTTGGCTTATGTAGATAGGGGAAAAACAGCTTTTTTGGTCATGTGATGAGAAGAGAGGCATTGAAGAACATTGTGACAACTGGAAAGATCGAGGGGAGGAGAGGCAGAGGCAGACCAAGAGAAATGATGCTGGATAGATTGAGACAGTGACATGGAGGAATATCATCAGCAGAGTTGATCCAGAATAACCAAAGACCGAGATCTGTGGACAGACATGAACGCTTTCACCAGTCGGCATACTACTTGATGATGATGATGAGATAGGGAACTTAAAGATCTGTTGACACATGCTCTGCAAGCATACGAGTATCAATACAGTGCTGGTTGGTATGATGTGCATGCTCTGCAAGACCACGAGTATCAATACAGTGCTGGTTGGTATGATGTGCATGCTCTGCAATCATACGAGTATCAATACAGTGCTGGTTGGTTTGCTGTGCACATAGTGTATCATATTATAATGTTTATGTGAAACACTATGCCACCCGGGCATTTGGTTAGTGTCTGTTGACATGGAGGAAACATGACCTGTCTGGTCTAACCCCAGCCTGTCTCTATGTGATATGCTGACCTATGACCCGGTTACATTGGGACATGCCCCTCTGCGGGTGTGAAGTCTGGTCTAACCCCAGCCTGTCTGTATGTGATATGCTGACCTATGACCTGGTTACATTGGGACATGCCCCTCTGCGGGTGTGAAGTCTGGTCTAACCCCAGCCTGTCTGTATGTGATATGCTGACCTATGACCCGGTTACATTGGGACATGCCCCTCTGCAGGTGTGAAGTCTGGTCTAACCCCAGCCTGTCTGTATGTGATATGCTGACTTATGACCCAGTTACATTTGGACACGCCCCTCTGCAGGTGTGAAGTTTGGTACTGATCTTGCACATCCCGTTGGTTTCTGAACTTGACAAAGGGAAGAACAGCACTTTAAATCTAAATTTATATTAATACATTTTTGTGAAGCAGTTTCCTGCTAAGGGTCTATGATGTGATAGGACTGTCACATTGTGGAGGCCTGAATGCATGGAAGAATAGGTGGCCAAGTTGTCCATCACTTAGCAGGCGACAAGCCCAGGCATTGAACCCTCATCCAACCATGCTCTTGACATTAACAGAACAGTTCACTGTAATTCTGGGTTGGAAGAGAGGTTTCTACACCAATCTCACTATGATAGATACAAGCCCTTTTCAGAGTTCAGGCAACCTGAATGTCAGTGCATCAGAGTTAAAGAGTTAATTTTCAGTCTTCCAGAGGATTCACCAGCCAAGCAACCAATCTGAAATCTACAGTGTAACAGGAAGTGTAACATCAAACAATCAACATGGCAGTACCACACATGAACATCTTGACAATCAGCTACACTCTTTGATGGTTTAGAAACATTCATATTCATAGTGTTTCCCATATCACAGTCTGACAGCCTTGACCCTGGTACAGCATACTATTGCCATAGTTTTTGCAACAGTAGTCACAAACATTCTTTTAAATACCTACATGTTTTTTTTTACTATATATATATATATATATATATATATATATATATATATATATATATATATATATATATATATATATATATATATATATATATATATATATAGAGTTGATCACTTAGAAAACTTACAAATTCATATTGTATTCTTTCTAACATTTCTATTTCTGTCTCTATTCCTCATGAACAGAATTCCAAGTTACATTTTATCTGGGTTTTGGAAACTCTGAAGTGAAAGAAACACTGACATCTTTGAACCACTTAAATGATGGTGACTGGCATGTAATCATTATAGAACATGATTCGCACAACATCAGATTGACACTAGACTCTACAAGAGTGTTAGCTGAACTACCCAAGGACATTGAGAATATCACAGGCTTCAATGGAATCTTATACCTTGGAGGAGTCCCTGAAAAGTATGACATTTTTTTGGTATAATTGTATGTAATGTTCACAGAAAATACGCGTCACAGTGTAATTTTTTGATAGACTAGTATACTTTGTTACTTGAGTAACACTGATGAAAGAAATAGTGTCAAAATGTTGTCAGTAAATTAGTCATTCGTATTGGTTTTAATCTGAAGGAAACATTTAAATATGAACAGAGGAAGTAGGTATATCAAGAGACATAACATGTCATCATGTAGCCAGACCTTTGCATCACATTGCTTTTATCACCTCTTACTGGAAAGATTACTGATCCATTGCCAGTTCTCCTTCCTCTTTTTTCATTTGCACCACTTCTGCTGCCTCATACATCTTCATGCCATCAATGTCCTGTTTTCCTCGTCATGTTGATTGATTCCTTGGTGAAACCTCACTTCACCAGGTGGAATCGTGCACATATTTAGGCGGTAATGTAGACAAATGCTGTATGTTGGTGGGGACCATGAATGAGGCCACGTATTGTGGCCTACCATGCATGTCATAAGAGGAGACAAGACCATGGAGGATTGGTGTGAGACTGGCTAATCTCATTGAAAACTTTTGCTACAAAATCCAACCAATTATGAACAAGTCTACAGTGGATTGGTGGGAATTAGTTCAAGGCCATGCTCCAGTGGGAGACAGAATGCTGCAGCAGCAGAAGAAGAATGTAGACAGAGCTGGGGGACCAGACATAGGTATTAAAATAAGAATACAAGAGAAACCTTCATAGCAATAGGAAATTTGTAGCTGAACAATAATTGCATATAGTACCAGATACCCCACTCTAATATCACATCACTACAGCTGTATGGATTAGAAACATGAAGAATGACTGAAAAATGACCAATACATTACAAAAATTCATTAAATGTGCACGCGCAACAAAGGATTAAAAAGATATTACAGAATGGCAAACCAAGAGGTGAGAAAATAATGCTAGCACTGTATAAGATGTACATTAAGAAAACCTGTTAATAGTGTAACTAGAAGAATTTCCTTTGAAACTCACAAGGCAAATGAAATAGAAATTTTTGTTGCGTATCCCTTACGGGACGTTGCAGTCAACACCAGCATTTTCAGCTGCTGTTGATGTACTAGGCAAGTGTTACGTTCAGTAGTTTGCCATTGCTTTCTGAACGACCGGTCTCTATACCTTTTTCGAAAAAACCAGCACCACCGTGTTTCGAACCCGGGTATACGGGCTCACAAACCGCGTTCGCAAGCCCTTCAGCCACAGAGACCGGCTATAGAAAAATAGAAAACCGGAAATAGAAGGAGACCTTAAAATATACGGAGAAGAGATTTAGAGTCAAATAATATGGGGAGGAGATGGAAGGAGCTACAAGATACAGCAAAGGATAAGAAGATGGATTTAGAGTGTGTTAACTGAGGGCCTGTCTTCCACTGGAAGATAAAAGGCTGAAGAAGAAGAGGAAAACCCAAAACCTCTTCTAACATTTTATATGTCCAAAGTATTTCAGTTTTCTTCTGTGTTCAGATCTTGTGAAATGTTAGTATCTTCTTGATCCAATGTATTCTAAGAATTTTGATGTAACAGTTCAGTTAAAAAGCCTCAGTTTTCCTCTTTAGTGAATGGTCCAAGATTCATATCCGCATGTTGCTACAGGAAAGATGTGTGTTCTAAAATTGTTTACTTATATTTTGTTTGCTGTTGCTATATAATCTCATTAAATTCTTCTTCTTCTTCTTCTGCGTTCATCCAGAGAGAATTTTCAGACATGATTGCATTGTGCCTGTTTACAGCAGAGCTGCGTTCTTGCGCCGTTAGGCCGACACATCTGACTTCTGCTGGCATTTGTTGACCATGTTAACCTTCCCGGGGTTGAAGTGGCTTATATTATGCTTTAACAACTAACTAGTATTGTTTGTTCATAATCAAGAACATTACCAGACATGTATATAAACTTGTAATAATATTTAAGAACACAGAATGATGGTTTTTCAGATGTAAAGTACTAATGATCTTGAATTGGTTTTAATTTGTTATTAAATATACAGTGGCACCTCGGGTTACGAACTTAATTTGTTCTAGAAATTGGTTCGTAACCCGAAACATTTGTAACCTTAAACACTGAAATCAGTTAAATAGAGACAATCCGTTTCAAGATGAAAGAATAGTTCTTTTTTATTAACATCCTGTCATTTACCTGACAAAACGCAAAGAATACGTGTACGTCACGTATTAAATAAACAGAAAGAAAACAACCAAATAAATTAAATGTAAAATAAAAATAAAATAAAAAAAGATTTAGTCTAACTTTCTTACCAAGAAAACAATCATGGGAAATTTGTCACTTTCTTTGCTATTCTGAATCATTAGTTTCAGGAGTTTCCTGTCGCTGTTTCTTTGTAGCCGACTGGGAATCTTTCTGCACCAAGAAACTATCAAGGGAAATTTGTCACTTCTTTTGCTGGAGAATCTTTCTGAAGTGAGATTTTGTGGGATCTACCATGCTGTACTCATCAGCGATGTCACGCACACAAACGCCATTTTCATGTTTCATAATTATTTTCTTCTTTACCTCCACTGTTATACATTTCTGCTTCCTAGCAGAACCACTACCGTTCTTCGAACTCATAATTGATGGGGTTAACAAGGAAAATAATGAAAGAGAAAACTGAGCACAGTGCCACTGCTAATACATCTTTTACTACTGTGTAGTAAGACCAATAAAAGCGAGGCTGTACATGTATGCAAAACTAGGCTACTAGGCTACCGCTAAGTGATGTTAATACTGCGTGGCCTTCATTTGTACTGTACGCAATTGTTTGTCTCCAAAGTTAAACCTTACTCTCTCTCTCACCTTCGTTCATAACCTGAGGCACTGTTCGTTACCTAGGACAACAAATTTTCGAAGTTGTTGTTCATAACCCGAATTGTTCGTGACCTGAGGCGTTAGTAACCCAAGGTACCACTGTAATTGTAATTCATGGTTTGTGACTAGTAAATGAGTTATGATGTCAATAACAACTGTGATGTAGTTTTAAATGGTTTTAGGAATTGCAGTGTAGTTTTAAAGAACTTGCTGAAATATGTTCACTAATTTCAGAATAAATGATCCTGCGGTTGCAAACAGTGCAGGCTTCACTGGCTGTCTCTATGGCTTTATGTACAACCAACAAGCCATAGACCTAACTGCTCTCATTGATGGGAGGTAAGTAGTGATCAACTAGAAAGCACTTTGTCTGGAATCTGTAGGGAAATAGAAATAGAGGAATCCCTAAAAACTCATGGAGAAGAAAAGTAGAAATAGCAATGAATGTGGGGAGGACATGGGCAGAGCTGCATTTGATAACTAAGGGTAGGAGGGCTTGGCGTGAGTTGGGAAGGCCTATGCTCCAATAGGGGAAGTAGGTGAAAGAAGTAATAGAGATCTCTGGACTAAGCTGTTCCTAAAACTTAACAGACATTGTTTTTTACAATAATCAGTGGTACGTTTTAATTAAAAGTATAATGTTAGCAAGAAATGTTTGTTAATGTTTTTTAAAAATCTGATTTTTATTATTTAATCTTTATTGCATTTTGATAGAAATTATCATCTTGTTGCATGTATCTGTGAGTAAAATGTGACCTAACCACTCTACAAACAAACACGCAAAATCAATATGTGTACCGACAGAGAGCTAGCATCTAGGAAGAGTAGTTACACAGCTATCTCATTCCCTTGCCAAAGCCTGGCAAAGACCACACAAACATTCTGGGATATCGGGTAATAACCATGCAAAATACAATAGGTAAGCTACTGGAGAAGTTAATTGCCCGGAAAATATCAATAAGCTAGAGTGACAAGGTTGTTTCCCACCTACCCTTGGAGGGTACTGTCGAAACAGAGAAACTTGGACCAGCGCAGCAGTTTTTACCCATGATGTCTATAAAGGTTTCCACTCAGGCATTGAAACATGTGCTGTGGCGATTAATCTTGAGGATGCGTACAACAGGGTACCATTGGATTTCTTAATGTTTCAGCTTCTTAAACTCAAGATAAGTCCATTCCTCCTTAGTTGGATCACTGCAGCTCTCTTCCAATGGAAAGTAGTTTTTAGATGTGACAGTTAGACCTCTGAAGCAACAACAATATATCTGGGCCTGCCTCAGGGATCACCATTATTTCCGGTGCTGTCAAGGCCTACACTGAGAATTGTCGGCGAGCAGAGCAGAGGACCGGGGAGGACATTGTCATATGCTGACGATGTGTTAGTGTATCGTCAGGGTAAGGATAGAAATTGAGTTGCTGTGGATCTACAAATAGAAAAATCGCATAAGCACTTGGTGTGTGGAATCTGGGGCAGTGGTCAACCCAACGAAGGCAGCAGTGACATAGTTCTCTTTTAATAACCATATTGTCAACACTCCAACACCAACTGTAAATCTGTGTTCAGAGACGGTGGAAAGATCGCAGGCATTGAACTACCTGGGAATACATTTTGATCGAAGTCTTGCTTATCATGAGCACATAGACCGGGTGATAACAAAGGCCAAGCAAGGTTTGCCTGCGATGCGAGTAACGGCGGCGGTAAACTGAGCAGCGCCATCTATGTCTCCTTTATGAGGGTCTGGTCCTTTCTGTTTTGGAATATGCGATGGCGATCCTGACTATCAGCCGTAAGCAGATGAAAAGGATGGAAAGGATACAGAATGAAGCTATGCATATTATTCTTGGATGTACAAGAGATACAGCATGCAGGGCGATGCGCTACCTTCTTGATTTTCCAACCATTGGGAACAGAATACATATTTGCAGAGCACGTGCCTACCTCAGAGTCAATGCAAACACACAACATCCACTGCACAATTAAATCAAGAAGGTAAAGGGCAGCAGGGTAAAAAGAGGAAAGTCATATCATGGATGGGTCAAGCCGAAGACGTTCTTCAACAGGTGTGTTCACTTGCGGACTTAGAACCTGGTGCAGGTGAGGAGTGGGTACGAATGCCAATAGATTTCTGTACGTCTTTTTCAGTTTGCATCCAACTAGTCTAGACAATTTCTAGGATATCTCTGCCTGTACAAATAGTTTCTAGGATATCTCTGCCTGTCCATCCATCCATCCATCATGTGCCATGCTGATAAGCGTTGGCGGTCATGTTTTGCCATCTCACTCGGTCACCAGAGTCGTGGATCAGCTCAGTGTTCCTGTCTCAACCATGCCACATGGCCAAGCCATCAGGTATTTACTTCTTGATCTTCCTCTTGGTCTCTTCCCTTCGAACTTGCCAATTGTCACCAAGTTCTCCAAGTCATTTCTTCTCATAACATGCTCAAACAATTTTGACTGTCTACATCTAATGTCCGGTTAGCGGGGTAGGGGTATCCCCTATCAAAGGAGATGTAAGACGCATCCTTTCCTCCGTTAGTCTACGGGACCCCTTGGGCAAGGTGGAGTACCCGTTTAGCCCCCCGATCAGGGTTACGTGAAGCCATGGAAGCAGGTGGTGGATGGAATGTGAGAGCAGCCGACAGATTGTTGTTGGTTATGGTCTTGCACTCTGCGGCGATAGGCAGATGATCTCATCAGTAGAGACAATGGCTATGGCCACCGACTAGTACAGTCACTGCCCAGAAGGAAAGCAATGGCAAACTACCTTCTGCAAAACTTGCCAAGAAACCATAACAACCATGAAAGAAAACATAATAAGAAAGAGATCTGGTGGCGAGACCCCCAGGCCAGGCAGATCAGATAACACTGGGGAAGAGTGTGACGCAGGGACCAGTACTAGTAATCGTGATGACGGAGTTAATCCTGACTGTGTTACCAAGGAAATCCCCTGTGTCAGACTAAGAAACAGAGTGAGAATGGCAACGTGGAATGTGAGAAGTTTGTATGAGGGAAAGCTTAAAGTAGTGTGTGATGAGATTGAGAGGTTAAACATTCAAATTTTAGGAATTAGTGAACATCGCTGGAGCGGCAAGGGACATTTTACGACTGAAAATGGAAGTATTTTCATTTATTCTGGTAGAGATGTCGGAGGCCAGAGTGGAGTGGCATTTTGTTTAGATAAGACAACTGCAAAAACTTTAATGGGATATAATCCAGTTAGTGATAGAATCCTCACTATTAGACTTAAAGGCCGTCCAAAAAACACAACTCTCATACAGATATATGCACCTACTTCAACAGCAGAGGAGGACGAAATTGAAGATTTTTACAACACACTACAAGACACATTAAATAAGATTGGTCATAATGATATAGCAATAATAATGGGAGATTTTAATGCAAAAGTAGGTGCAGGAAGAGCTGAAAATGAGAGACACGTTTTAGGAAAATTTGGATTAGGAAATAGAAATGATGCAGGTGACAAATTAATTGAATTTTGCACAGAAAATGAGTTAACGATAGTCAACACACTTTTTAAACAACATCTAAGAAGACTCTTCACATGGAAGTCTCCAGACAGTTTTACCAAAAATCAGATAGATTATATTTTAATACATAGAAGATGGAGATCAAGCATAACATCTGCAAAAACCCTACGAAGTGCAGACTGTGATACAGATCATCAGTTATTAGAAGCAGATCTGAAATTAAAACTCAAAAAGCTTACCCGAGGACCAAGGCCACTTCGTTTTGATCTCACAAACATACCAGACTGCATACAACATAGAAGTTAGGAATCGCTTTGGGGTCTTGATGTCTGTACAAGAAGAAATGACACCTGATGAACTGGCAGTACAAGCTAGAGATATCTTGATAAATGCAGCCAAAGATCTAATTCCGACCAAGAAAAAGCAACTTAAGCCATGGATTACATTAGACACGTTAGAATTAATAAAACAACGAAGGGAGCTGAAACAGAAAGGAGATGAATCAATTAACCACAGGATGAAGTATAAATCTTTAACTCGAGAAATAAGAAAGAACACAAGAAAGGACAAAAATCACTATATACAAGATTGCTGTACCAGAATAGAGCAATATCATAAGACTGGAAGAGATTATGAAATGTTCAAAGAAATGAAGTTATTGACAAGAAATGTTCAACCTCAATTGAATGTTATCTGTGACAAGATGGGAAATACCTTAACAGAATCTAGACAAATTCTAGAAAGATGGCAGGAGTACTGCAGTGGAATGTATGATATGAGTGACAGTGAGGATATGAATGAGATACATGAGCCAACGACAGCAGAGACAGAACCTGAACCCTCATTAGATGAAATTGCTTGGGCTATAAAGCACCTGAAGAATGGTAAATCTCCTGGATGTGATGAGATACCAGCTGAACTAATTAAAGCGGGAGGAGAAGAAAGCATACACATATATCATGCATTATGTACAAAGATTTGGAAATATGGTATATGGCCAAAAGATTGGAAGAGAACTATCTTCATTCCAATACCAAAAAAGGGCAACCTGAAATTATGCACCAACTATAGAACTGTTGCCCTGATCAGTCATGCAAGTAAAATCCTACTAAAAGTCATAATGGCAAGACTTCGTAAGAAAATGGAAGAAGAGATTAACGTGGTTCAAGCTGGATTTAGACAAGGAAGAGGAACAAGAGATCACATATTCAACATGCGTTTAATAATAGAGAAGTGCAGAGAATTTAATGTAAACCTATACTCATGTTTTGTGGATTATTCAAAGGCATTTGACTGTGTACAGCATCAGAAACTTTGGGAAATCATGAGGACTATGGGCTTTCCATCACATGTAGTACAACTCATAAAAATGCTCTATCTAGACCAACAAGCAGCAGTTAGAATAGATGGCGAGGCATCAGATTGGTTTGACATCAAGCAAGGAGTCCGTCAGGGCTGCGTGCTGTCACCCTATTTGTTTAACCTGTACGCCGAAAATATAATGAGAAATGTAAGAGATGATATAAACAGGGAGCTATATGATGCCCTAAATATCGGCGGTCATGACATACCAGAGATTCGATATGCTGATGATACAGTATTACTATCCACAACACAGAATGGCATAGAAAACCTAATAGCCTCAACCCAATTGAATAGTGAAAATCACAACTTATATCTTAACATAGCAAAAACAAAGATAATGCATACAGATAAAACTACTATGGAGAAAGAAATATACATTAATGGGGGGAAATTGGAGGTGGTGGAAAATTTTGAATATCTTGGGTCATTGATTACCAATAACGGTGACACAATGAAAGAAATTAAACGGTGACTATCCATTGCTTTATATCCATGTTATGAGAAGAAATGGGTTGGAGAACTTAGTGACAACTGGCAAGATCGAGGGGAACAGACCAAGAGGAAGACCGAGAGGAAAATACCTGGATGGCTTGGCCACATGGCATGGACAAGACAGGAACACTGAGCTGATCCACGACACTGGTGATCGAGTGAAATGGCGAGTCATGACCGCCCACGCTTTCCGGCATGGCACATGATTGATTGATCCATTGCTCTTCAAAAACTAAAACAACTGAATAAATTATGGAGTGGGACAGACAGAACTACAAAAATTAGATTTTTAAGAGCATGCATCTTTCCCATTGCAACATACGCCTGTGAGACATGGACACTTACTAAACAAGCTGAACAGCGCATAAACGCCTTTGAATATAAATGTTATAGACGAGTTCTAAGAATATCTTGGGTAAAGAAAAGAACAAATGCATCCATACTTCAAGAGTTGAATATTGAGGAGGGATGGCTATTAAAACAAAGAAAATTGAAGTATTTTGGTCACTTGAAATGTCACGAAGGTTTGGAGAGAACAATAATGGAAGGGTATATGCCTGGGAAGAGAGGAAGAGGAAGGCCAAAGAGAAGATGGGTGCAGGATGTGGCGGATGATCTCCAGATGGGTGTATCAGACGCGGGACATCTTGCTTGTGATCGAGAAGCTTTCCAGAAGGTTGTTATGGGAGCGAGGTTCTGCAAAGGACATGCTACTGAATGAATGAATGAATGACATCTAATGTCTCTAAGCGGTTTACAATCTTCATTTGTTTCTTGAAGGACTTGTTCATTGGTTTTTCTGTCTGTCCATGGTATTCTTTGCATTTTCCTCAGAAACCACATTTCCACAACCATCAGATGTATTTCAGCTTGTCTGCTCATTGTCCACACTTCACATCCATACAGAAGTACAGGTTCTATGTAGCACTTCGACACTCTTTTTCTCATTTCAATTGAATGTCTGTATTACAATGCAAATGTGTTAATCTAGTAGACATGTTGTTTAGCATTTAAGACACATACTTTTGTTAATACCTGGGTAACTTACATCATTATTAGCATGAATGGAGTGTCCAAAGGTTGCATGTCATCCTGCTGGCCCAACCCATGCCACAATGGCGGAGTCTGCCAGGAAAACTGGCTACACTACACCTGCTTGTGCAGTGATCCTTGGGCACACATGGGAGACAACTGTGAAACTGGTGAGGATTGTTCTGTTTTGTTAATTTTTTTGTTGGGGAAAAGTGGCTGTTTCTTTTCCCTCATTCTCTCCAAACTTGCAATTCTTCTTGTCAAACCGTCTGACCAATGAACACAGAATATTTCAAAAAGAAAGACACACACAGATATAAGCAAAAGTTTCTCCCAGTCTCATTTCATTGAACAAATAATGAAAGACAAGAATACTTAGCTAACAATACTGAAATGTCACAGTCTACACGTTAGTTAGTTAGTTAGTTAGTTTCATATCCTTTAAAGGACGATGCAGTCAACACCAGCATTTATTTGCTGTTGTGATCTCTTGCCAAGTTTAAATTCAGTAGTTTGCCATTGCTTTCTGAATGACCAGCACCCATATCATTTCGTAAGATACCAGCGCAACACGATCTGCTGCCAAATTGCACGCAGCTGTGTTTTGAACTTGGGTATGCAGGGTCATGAACTGCACCTGTAACTCCCTTCGCCACGGAATCAACAATCTACACGTCAGTTGTATTCTGAACAAAATTTGAGTAAATTGCACTCTTGAAGGTCAACACTGTGCCAGTACAAAGTATGAGCATGTTGAACATGAGTGCCACTAACATGAGGTTCATATAATAAATACACTGCAGGTCAGTATAGGTGAATGGACTTGTTCTTATACATCTAGTGTGCTGAGCTAGTGGGTTCAACCCTTACACAGGTCAGTTGGACTCAAATATTGACATCTCGTCCTTTATTTGGGAATGTAAATTACAAATACCTCTGAAGTTAGAGTGGGTTCACCTGATGGCAAGGGATAATCATAATGAGGAATGCTAATCCACACATACAGTCCAGAGCACTAGAATTATTAGCACATGTATGCTTGAGTTTAAAATGAGTGGACACAACAAAAAATAAATAAATACACTCACTCACTCTGAAGCATGAGTATTTACCTGTTCAACCTTTAATTTATTTTTTATAATAGGGACATATTTGTTATTGTTTTAATAATGGATTTGTTGTTTATTTATTCAGATGTTTAAAGTACTTATAATATGCATATTGTTCTTCCCACCATCTATATATAGATGTGTAATGTTATATCTTTCTATTTCATATTATGTGGCTTACATACTCTTGCTGTTTCTATTTATGTGTGTGTGGGAAGGGGGGGGGGGGGGGGGGGGGGTGTTCTCTGTGACTAAGTGGTCAAGCTGTCTGCTTTGTCTTCCAAAGGTCATGAGTTTGTTTTGGACTTCATCATTGAGTTCGCAATTACAATTTTGTAAGCAGACCTCTGGAGTGATTTAGGTTGTGCTCTGTGTGACGCTTTCAGCATGCGACTTTGTGGGAGCAGACTGGGCCATGTGGGATCGAATCTAGTGCAATGAAGTCAATTCTCGTGCCTTAAAATGCCTTAACTCAGCTTTCATGTTTAACATTGTTCACTAAGTGATCTTAACTTACTAGTATTTTACCTTATGTGTATTTAGGTTTATTAGTCATGTGATGTGTTGCTTAATCCTGCTTTGTAGCTCTTTAGGACCAGTATATATATATTTTTTGCGCTCACTCGCTTTGAACTCAAGCTTAGTCCATACACACTATTTATAGTAGTGATGGACTGAATTTTGTGTGTGGATTAGCTTTCCCTATTAACAGTATCCCTCGCCATCAGGCAAACCTACTCCGACTTCAGAGGTACTTGTAATTTACGTCCACAAGTCAAGGACTACAGGTCAACATTTTAGTCCAGCTGTCCGGTGTAAGGGTTGAACCGCTTACCTGTGCATCAGCATAACAAATGTTTAAGAACACGTGTTTTTTACCCATTCGGCCATGCAGACCTGCTTTAGGACCAGTATGTTTTCAATGAAACAAACATGACCCCTTTTATTTTTGTCATTATTCAGTTCCAGGGTTTTTAAATGTTCTGATGTGAATTTTATTTTTTCAGACTTGAACAAGGATGCTGTTACCTTCAGTGGCTTGCCACAGTCATTTCTCTTCATTGATGTGACAGACTCTCCTGCTGTACTGGATGGCACGGTCGTTCTCAGCTTCCGCACATTTCAGTCGGAGGCACAGCTGCTGTATGTGCATGATCACATGGGTAACTTTGTCCAATTAGAGCTCAGCAATGCCCACACGGTCACCATCAGCTACAACAACTTCAATCAGATTGTACGCGACTCAGTTCGGACGGATGGTGAGACTCCTAACCATAATACTGTTGTAAGAAGCAATGAGAGATAGAATCTAACACTGGTTTTTCTCATGAGCAGGTTTAACAATGACTACCAAAAACAAAATTCCCACAGTATGAACCTGCAGTGGGTATGTAGAGCTCTTCTTCTTCTTCGTCTTCGTCTTCTTTTTCTTCTTCTTCTTTTTCTTTTTCTTCTTCGTCTTCTTCTTCTTCTTCTTCTTCTTCTTCTTCTTCTTCTTCTTCTTCTTCTTCTTCTTCTTCTTCTTCTTCTTCCTCTTCTTCTTCTTCTTCTTCTTCTTCTTCTTCTTCTTCTTCTTCTTCTTCTTCTTCTTCTTCTTCTTCTTCTTCTTCTTCTTCTTCTTCTTCTTCTTCTTCCGGTGTCTGGTTATGCGCCCTTAGGCCAACATATCCAACTTTGGTGGGCGTTTGGTGACCGGGTTAGCCTTCCCAGGGTATGTAGAGCTCTTCTTCTTCTTCTTCTTCTTCTTCTTCTTCTTCTTCTTCTTCTTCTTCTTCTTCTTCTTCCAGTGTCTGGTTATGCGCCCTTAGGCCAACATATCCAACTTTGGTGGGCGTTTGGTGACCGGGTTAGCCTTCCCAGGGTATGTAGAGCTCTTCTTCTTCTTCTTCTTCTTCTTCTTCTTCTTCTTCTTCTTCTTCTTCTTCTTCTTCTTCTTCTTCTTCTTCTTCTTCTTCTTCCGGTGTCTGGTTATGCGCCCTTAGGCCAACATATCCAACTTTGGTGGGCGTTTGGTGACCGGGTTAGCCTTCCCAGGGTATGTAGAGCTCTAGGACTGTCACATTGTGTAGGACTGAGTGCATGGAGGAATAGATGGCCAGTCTTTCCGTCTCATAGCAGACGTCCTGAGCTGACATTGCTGCCATGTCCGACTGTGCTCATTATTTTGTCAGCATAATGTCCTAATCATTACATCAGTATGCCACTAAGATGACAAAAAGCTTTCCAGGATCTTCTCTTGTTGTCTTCCACTATCTCTCTATCCATAAATCTCTCCAGTTGTCACAACTTTTCAGTTTTTTTCTCTTCATGATGTGACCTAGATATGGCTGTCTCTGTCTGATGTTTGCAGTAGGTTGTCAATGTGTCTTAGCCTCTTTCAAAACATTTATATTGCTCATTTTGGCTGTCCTAGGAATTTTGGGAGCTCTTCCGTAAAACTACTCTTTTGATTGTCCTGTCCTGCTCTTTATTCCTGTAATACATCTTCAACTTATTTAATGTTATCCATGTGCCTAGACAGTTGCATTTCTGTACTTGCATCAAATTAATACCATTGTCTTCAATTGTACATTTAAACACAATCTTTTTTATTTGATATTAACTTTACTTCTGTCTGTATATTATTCAAGCCGAGGCCGCCTTTTTCACTTTCTATACACACTGTGTCTGTAGTTGCTTCTGACTTATTGCTATCAGGATGGTGTCATCAGCATAACATAAGTTATTGTTCACCAACTGTGTTCCCATATTTTCTATAGATATCATGATATCATCATGTGCCAAGCTAATATATCTGGGTGGTTATGGTTTGCCATCTCACCCAACCATCATGTGCCAAGTTGATATAAGTGGGTGGTTATGGTTTGCCATCTCACTGACCCATCATGTGCCAAGCTGATATGCGTAGGTGGTTATGGTTTGCCATCTCACCCACCCATCATGTGCCAAGCTGATATGTGTAGGTGGTTATGGTTTGTCGTCTCACCCAACCATCATGTGCCAAGTTGATATAAGTGGGTGGTTATGGTTTGCCATCTCACTGATCCATCATGTGCCAAGCTGATATGTGTAGGTGGTTATGGTTTGCCATCTCACCCACCCATCATGTGCCAAGCTGATATGTGTAGGTGGTTATGGTTTGCCATCTCACCCAACCATCATGTGCCAAGTTGATATAAGTGGGTGGTTATGGTTTGCCATCTCACTGACCCATCATGTGCCAAGCTGATATGTGTAGGTGGTTATGGTTTGCCATCTCACCCACCCATCATGTGCCAAGTTGATATAAGTGGGTGGTTATGGTTTGCCATCTCACTGACCCATCATGTGCCAAGCTGATATGTGTAGGTGGTTATGGTTTGCCGTCTCACCCAACCATCATGTGCCAAGCTGATATAGTGTGGTGGTTATGGTTTGCCATCTCACCTAACCATCATGTGCCAAGCTGATATGTGTAGGTGGTTATGGTTTGCCATCTCACCCAACCATCATGTGCCAAGCTGATATGTGTAGGTGGTTATGGTTTGCCATCTCACCCAACCATCATGTGCCAAGCTGATATAGTTGGGTGGTTATGGTTTGCCATCTCACTGACCCATCATGTGCCAAGCTGATATGTGTAGGTGGTTATGGTTTGCCATCTCACCCAACCATCATGTGCCAAGCTGATATGTTGGGTGGTTATGGTTTGCCATCTCACCCAACCATCATGTGCCAAGCTGATATGTGTAGGTGGTTATGGTTTGCCATCTCACCCAACCATCATGTGCCAAGCTGATATGTGTAGGTGGTTATGGTTTGCCATCTCACCCACCATCATGTGCCAAGCTGATATGTGCTAGGTGGTTATGGTTTGCCATCTCACCCAACCATCATGTGCCAAGCTGATATAGTGAGGTGGTTATGGTTTGCCATCTCACCCAACCATCATGTGCCAAGCTGATATGTCTGGGTGGTTATGGTTTGCCATCTCACCCAACCATCATGTGCCAAGCTGATATGTGTAGGTGGTTATGGTTTGCCATCTCACCCAACCATCATGTGCCAAGCTGATATGTGTAGGTGGTTATGGTTTGCCATCTCACCCAACCATCATGTGCCAAGCTGATAAGTGCAGCTGGTTATGGTTTGCCATCTCACCCAACCATCATGTGCCAAGCTGATATAGTGTAGGTGGTTATGGTTTGCCATCTCACCCAACCATCATGTGCCAAGCTGATATGTGTAGGTGGTTATGGTTTGCCATCCTCACCCAACCATCATGTGCCAAGCTGATATGTGCTAGGTGGTTATGGTTTGCCATCTCACCCAACCATCATGTGCCAAGCTGATATGTGTAGGTGGTTATGGTTTGCCATCTCACCCAACCATCATGTGCCAAGCTGATATGTGTAGGTGGTTATGGTTTGCCATCTCACCCAACCATCATGTGCCAAGCTAATATGTCTGGGTGGTTATGGTTTGCCATCTCACCCAACCATCATGTGCCAAGCTGATATGTGCAGGTGGTTATGGTTTGCCATCTCACCCAACCATCATGTGCCAAGCTGATATGTCTGGGTGGTTATGGTTTGCCATCTCACCCAACCATCATGTGCCAAGCTGATATGTGTAGGTGGTTATGGTTTGCCATCTCACCCACCCATCATGTGCCAAGCTGATATGTGTAGGTGGTTATGGTTTGCCATCTCACCCAACCATCATGTGCCAAGCTGATATGTGTAGGTGGTTATGGTTTGCCATCTCACCCAACCATCATGTGCCAAGCTGATATGTGTAGGTGGTTATGGTTTGCCATCTCACCCAACCATCATGTGCCAAGCTGATATGTGTAGGTGGTTATGGTTTGCCATCTCACCCAACCATCATGTGCCAAGCTGATATGTGTAGGTGGTTATGGTTTGCCATCTCACCCAACCATCATGTGCCAAGCTGATATGTGTAGGTGGTTATGGTTTGCCATCTCACCCAACCATCATGTGCCAAGCTGATATGTGTAGGTGGTTATGGTTTGCCATCTCACCCAACCATCATGTGCCAAGCTGATATGTGTAGGTGGTTATGGTTTGCCATCTCACCCAACCATCATGTGCCAAGCTGATATGTGTAGGTGGTTATGGTTTGCCATCTCACCCAACCATCATGTGCCAAGCTGATATGTGTAGGTGGTTATGGTTTGCCATCTCACCCAACCATCATGTGCCAAGCTGATATGTGTAGGTGGTTATGGTTTGCCATCTCACCCAACCATCATGTGCCAAGCTGATATGTGTTGGTGGTTATGGTTTGCCGTCTCACCTAGCCATCAGTCTTAGATCAAGTCTGTGTTTGTGTCCCAACTGTGCCATGTAGCCAAGCTATCCAGACTTTGATCTATTTGTCTACCCCTTGCTCTTTTCCCATAAAGTTTGCCATTTGTAACTAAGTTATCCAGTTTATTTCTGCACATAGTATACCCAAACAATCTTGACTGTATATGTCTAATTTTTGTAATCAGTTTACTGTTTTCATTTGTTTCTTGGAGAACTATCTCCTTCAATTTGCTGTCCATCCTTGGTATGCTTTGCGTTTTTCTCAGAAACCACAATTCTCTGCTATCAAATGCTTCACAGCTTGTGTGTTTATTGTCCATGGTTCACATGCCTACAAGAGTTTAGGTTCTATATAGCACTTCAACGCTTTTTTTTTGTCACTGCAATTGATAACTCATTATATGCTCACTGTATAATGAAAAAAAAAAAACAGACGACAGTGTACATCCTTGTCTGACACCCGTCTTTATGAACTGAAATGTTTCTACTGGTTGTTGACTCTGACAGCTATTGTTTGCTGCCATTTTAGGTTCTTTATTATTTGCAGATTTTTACTTCCAGTAGTTTGATTATATCTTCATGTAGAGATTTGTTTTTTTTTTAAAAATGTATGCAGGTTTTCTAAGTGTCCCGAGAATGTATATTGCATTGTTTGTGCTTTTTTCCCCTCTACAAATCTAATTTGTTCATCACTACTTTCTGGTTTAATATTGTTTCTTTCTCTTCAAATATTTATTGTCAGTAACAGCTTTGTCATATGATTTATAGAAGTTATTGTGCAATGATCTTAACTTTCTAAAGTACCTGGTTTCTTTGGCAGAGCTATAAATATGGATTTTGATAGATTATTAGGAATGTGCCCCTTATTATAGATATCATTTAGAAATGTTGTAATTTCAATTCCAAAATCTAACAAGGCCTCAGTTTCCTCCAACATAATGTTGTCGTGTTTTCATACCTGTTAAGATATTGGTATAATTTGTTGGTACAACTTTCCCTATATTTGTCTAATTAGTTTTGTTCTTGAGTTTGAATTTCTGCTTACATAGTTCCATGTATAACTTATTAACTAACTGTAATAAATGTGATTTTTAAAAAAAAAGAAATTCTTGTATACCAATTGCATGCTGCAGTATCTGAGATTGTTCTGAATATTTTAGAGCCACTAAATGATGGGCAATGGAAGCAAATTGTTGCTGAGAACTACTTCAACTTCACAAGGCTTATGGTGCTTGGGCAGTCTAAAGTCATTGAAATTCGAAGAGGACGGAATTCAGACTTACTTCATTGATCCATTCAGTCGTAGTCTGTATCAACGTAAGTATGTCTATCTGACTGTTCCTCATTATCTTTCTGTGTCACTCTGGTTGTTTGCTAGTATCAATGTCATCGTAATGATCATCATTTATTCTTCTTGAAATGAGGCTACTAATGAGTTCTTTAGTTAAATATCACCAAGCCATGGTGATCTGGTGTGGAGGTCTCTGTGATGAAGTGGTTAAACCACCTACCTCATGCTCCAAAGGTCATATGTTAATTTTCTGAACCCATCATTTGGTTCATGAGTATAATTTTTTCAGAGACTCTTGGTTTGGGGGGGGGGGGGGGGGGAGAATCACTGGAGCTGTGGAGTTTGTGCTCCATGCAATGCTTTTGGTGTGCTCCATGCAAAGCTTTTGGCAGGTCATTCTGTGGAAAGAGACCAAGCCAAGTGGAATAAAACCCAGTGCAATGAAGCCAGTCCTCTTACTTTTAAACTTCTGGTTTAATCAAAATGTGAACGCCCCTTGCTGTGTTTGTACATTATGACAAAGTTGTTAAACAAAGGTTGTATTTGAAATGTATGTCAAAATGTGAATGCCTCGCTGTATTTGTACTTCATGACAAAGTTGTTAAACAAAGGTTGTATTTGAAATGTATGTCATACTTCTCATGATCTTACTCACATGTAATGTCATATATACACTCAACACCACTTTATGGTGCAGACGTGTGGGCAATGAACAAGCTATAGAAAATCCTGGGATGTGATGACAGCTGGCCACATATCGACCACAACACCCACTGGGTGGCAAATGATCTGAAAATATGGGCTTGATCATATTTAACGAAGGAACTCGTAGCCTCATTTCAAGAAGAATAAAATGTGATCATTACATACCCAGCACGTCTCATAGCACAGATAGGCTTCTTTTAACTACTACTTTATTAAATATCTTGGCCACATTAAAATATATAACACCTTTATAAAATCAATACTGTAGGTAAAAGGCAAGCAAGCAAGAGGTAAACAATGATACACATGGGAAGATAACATCAAGAGATGGATGAACTGCAGCTTGTCAGAGTGTACAGTCAAAATGCAAGTGATGGGACTTACCAAAAATATGGAAACATATGTTTGAAGAAGAACATGATTTGCTGCATCGTCCATGGTATGTGGTATGACATGGAGATATGAGTATGCCTATACTGAATGCAAAGAATACCATGGACAGACAGAAAAACCAATGAGCAAGTCCTACAAGAAGCAAATGAAGACCGTAAACTGATTAGAGAAATTAGATGTAGACGGTCAACATTTTTAGGCATGTTATGAGAATAAATAAACTAGAGAACTCAATGATAACTGGCAAGATAGAGGGGAAAAGAACAATGAGAAGGCAAAGAAGTAAACATCTGTATGGCTTGACTGCATGGCATAGTCAATACAAGAACACAGAGCTGGTGTTCGTGTGAGATGGCAAAACATGTCTGCCCACGCTTAGCGGCATGGCATATGATGATGATGATGATGATTATGATGATGGTAGTGACTTTTTGCAGCTTTCTTCCAATTTCAGAAAAGTATAAATGGAACTGGCAGTGTAATGCCAGAATATTTTCACTTTGTGATAAATTGAGAACAGAAATACTCTTACAAGAAATGTTGCATGCATTTATTAATAAAATAATAAAATACATTTTTGCAGAATCAGTATTCCTAGCAAGACCTTCCCTAATGCCTGCACCTTATATCCATGCATACATTGGTGGAGTAAAAGATATGGCCAGCTCAACTGAGCCTCTGATTGGCTGTGTGAGAGGTGCGCGTATCGGAGAGTACATCTTCCATTTAAAGAATGCTGCTGTAGCCTTGAATAATGAGACACGTAAGTTTCTGTCTTATGTGCTTGTATTCAACTTGACTCTTCACCCAATCCCAAAGCCTTCACCACATCAAATGAGACACGTAAGTTTCTGTCTCATGTGCTTGTATTCAACTTGACTCTTCACCCAATCCCAAAGCCTTCACCACATCATCTTTATTATAAAGTAGCTCTCCACTGAAAGGGAGAACATCAGTTAATTTATCACCCCTTGATTGTTCTGAAAACACTTGCATGCCCTGGGCAGAAAATCCATGACATACTCGCAGTGTTTATCCTTTACTTACTTGCTATATAGGATGTCTGTACACCAGTTCTATGAAGATTTCTATGTAAATCATTAGAGGCATCTATCAAAATGGGTGAATTCAGAACAAAAGTTGGAAGAAACAAATATGCAGATACAACTGAAGAATACAGGCTCAAAGAAGGCAATGATAGAGGAAGCAAACTAATAGAATCTGCATTATTGTGAGGTTTATTTCTAGGGGTTACATCTGTCTAGACTGTAACACCCACTTAAGAGGAATTTAATTATCTGAGGAATATTATCAGGGTATGCCCAAAGGGGATGGGTTCCTATCCTCTATCAAGGTCACCTTCTAGAAGCTAAATTTTATGGCTCGTGCCCCCACATGAAGATACTAAGGATGTGTTTGTATCTACACGAATTAATGAAAAAATATAGATATAAGTTTAAGCTTCTTGGAAGGTGTGGAGACCACGGACTGTTGCCACTATCCCAAAATGGAATGCCCTTTTCTATCACTAGGGAAAAGGTGCTAGTGTGCAGGTGCCCGCCCTCATGTGGTCTAAATTAGTATTATCATTTATGATTTATTAACAACACAAGTATGTGATGGACCAGACCAACAATATCATGACAGAACATTCACAGTATAAACAGGACATACAGTGACATCACATAATATTTATGTTTACACACATTCTGTAAGAATCAATCAACAAATGGTCTGGTAACATAAGTGTAATAAATCAAAAAAAATTATGATAACAAAATATTAATTTCACATAGAGTACATCTCTGAAGAAAAATTGACATATATGTTCACCTGAAATGCTTACTGAGGTGAATGCATAATGGTGGAAACAAAACAAAACCCAAGTGAATCAGTCAGTATGTCACAAATGGATATATGTATCCTAAGTAACTAAAACATAAATAAAAGGATATTATGTCTTGTGCAGCTGATATCAGCCGGTAGGTACTTCGGTGGGTTTAAGATTCAAATGGATGCAAGTCTCTTCCTGGGAACCAGTTTTCTCTCAGAGGGTCATCTTCAATGTGAATGAGGGATGGTAAGGGTCTTCAGTTAGGATCATCAGGAATTCTCACTGGGTTCATGGGTTACATGGGTGAGATCTTTGAAGGATGGGGGTGGTGGATGATGCAAGGAAATGGGCTGTACTAATATTTGGGCTGGCAAAAGATGGATATGACATACAAGTTTACCGCCCTCAGCAACCAAGGCCGCATCTTCACAACAGTAGGCTTTCAGTTATACCACCCATCTTAACTTCAAGAATTGATTTGCCACACAATGAAAGCTTTGCCTGCCTGAGGACTAGAACACCTGCTTCGCTTCAACACACCAGCTGGTCGAACAACTAAGAATGTTAAGATTGAACTCCCCGGGAAGGTTAACCCGGTCAACAAATGCCCGCAGAAGTCGGATGTGTCGGCCTAATGGTGCAAGAACACAGCTCTGCTGTAAACAGGCACAACGCAGTCACATCCGGAAAAAAAAAATCTGGATGAACGCAGAAGAAGAAGAAGAAGATTGAACTAACCATCCTTTTCCCCTCAATTGTCGCTAGAGGGATCTCGCTAATTCTCTGGCCCGGCCTTAGCCCATCGCTCATTGGTTGGTATCGCCCGTTGAGCAAGGCAGGTGTATGGCGTGCAGTTTTGGTCAGAACTCTCAAGTCAAAGGCCGTGAGTTGTCTGGAAATATCTCACAATTATGATTATTACAATGCTTAGTTTAAGTAACACCATAAACATCTTTAGGTGTGGAAAAGATGTGAATAACCAAACTGATTACAACTTGATTCAGAAAAGATTCAGGAATGCATTGCTGATATTCAGAACCAGAGAGGAGGTAAACTGTTTCTGTGACCATAATCCTGTGATAAAGAAAATAAGATTAAAATTTGAAAAGGTAAACAGAAAAGCAAAAAAACAACAACACAAAATTAGATTTATAGCTGCTAAACATTGATAAATAAATTAAATGTAGCAGCACAGAGTAAAAGTAAGTGAATAAAAATGGAAAATGTTGGATTTAATAACACAGAAATTTAAAGGATATTTCAACCAGTAAAATGAACAGTATGAAAGAATTTAATGACAGAAGAAATATTACTTTCAATTGACGAGAAAAAAAGAAGTATAAAAATGAAAATTTTATGCATTAATTAATTCATAAAAACATGAGACACAAATGTAAAAATACATCAACAACGAAAAATCCTTATAGAAAATTATGACCACTTACGTGTTTTTTAAGATGTGTGGTAGAATATTGGTTAAGTGTGCCAGTCTACCAACTCAGTTGTCTGGGACTCAAGTCTCCAGTTGTAGCAGGATTTAGATAGATTTTCCCAACTGGCATGGCCCTGGGGTCAACCCACTCATGTCACATGTAAAAACAGCTGATAATTGTTTGGGAAGGAAAGACTGCAAGGATTGAGCTAATTATGACATGACCCAATATAAGTGAGGGTCTTACACTTGAGACTGCTACTGATGTTTCTGTCATTGGTTAACTATACATTTTGTAAATGTTGTTAACTAGTGGGTGAGATTGCTGTGTGATACTGAGGCCCCAAAGGGGAAGTAAAAGTATAGTAACACTGTAATTTCCAGTGGTGGTCATAAAAAGTGACTAAACGGGGATGGTGTAAGACTGGCTACTTCATGTTGTTCATCCATCAAGAATGATGATGACCATTCATTTCATCCAGTGGGATTGAAAGTATGGAGCCGTGAGTTCTAAGATGGCTGATAAGGCCTATTTTGGCTCGAAATGTTCTTTGACAATGTGGGCAAAGAATGCTTGACGTTCCAGGAGGAGGATCTCCTGCAGTGGTTTTTCTGTCCAGCCTTTTCTTCACAGCTCTTGCAGTCCTGGTTGCTTCACAAGTGACTGCATCCTTGTGTAATGATGTACGCCACGAATTTCGGTCTTTGGCAGCAGTCTCCCAAGTGTCATGATGAATTCCAAAAGCTTTTAGTGAGATCTTCAGAGTGTCTTTAAAGCATTTCCTCTGGCCGCCTTGGGAGCAGTTTACCACAACGCAGCTCGCCGTAAAAAATTCATTTAGGGAGCCTGTGATCTGGCATGCAAGTCAAGTGACCAGCCCAGCGAATCTGATTCTTCATTAGTGGTGTGTGGATACTGGGCATGGACGCTCTTTCTAGGACTTCAGTGTCTGGGATCTTCTCTTGCCATTTAATCTTCAATAGCTTCCTAAGGCAGACTATGTGGAAGTGGTTTAATTTCCTAGCATGTCGCTGAAAACAGTCCAGGTTTCACAAGCATAAGCAGTATGGATAATACAACTGCTTTGTAGACTTTCAGCTTTGTATGCAGGCCCCACAAATTCTTGTACAGTCTGCCAAAGGCCGCGCTGGCCTTGGAGATTCTTGCATTCACTTAGTCACCAATTGTGGCATCTTGGGACACGGTGCTGCCAAGATAGGTGAATTTGTCCCCAACACTTAGTCTATGACCATTCACTTTGATGTTCGGCACGGTGTGATTAATCCCTGGAGCTGGCTAGTACATAACTACAGTCTTCTCCAAGTTGATATTGAGCCCACAGTTGGCACAGGCATATGAGAAAGCTGAAACATGTATTGCATGTCTGCCTCTAGTTAGCATATAGAGTGCAATCATCAGCAAACAGGAGCTCTCTGACGGTGTCGCTGGCAGTTTTGGTTCTGAAATTGAACAACTTTCCATCCATGCGATAGTTGATGTCTATTCCAGTGTTGTTGTTTTCAAAGGTATTCGTCAGCATAGCTGAGAACATGAGGCTGAACAGTGTTGGTGCCAGGACACATCCTTGCTTCACTCCATTGGTGACAGGAAAGGGTTCAGACAGTTCACCATTTTCCTGTACTCTTACCTGCATACCATCATGAAATAACCGCACTATTTGGATAAACTTTTGTGGACAGCCATATTTCACCATAATCTTCCACAGCCCTTCTCTGCTGACTGTATCAAAAGCCTTGGTAAGATCAATGAAAGTGGAGAATATTTCGGAGTTCTGTTCCTGACATTTCTCTTGCAGTTGCCTTGCAGCAAAAATCATGTTAACAGTTCCTCGTTCTTTTCTGAAGCCACCCTGACTCTCAGGAGGAAGACCTTGGTCGAGATGGGCTGTGAGGCTGCTTCATACCATAAGGAGAAAAAAATCACCCAAGATATGGTCATCCATGGACTGACCTACAAAGGACTTAGGACTTAGCATGCATGGTTGCAGGTATATACCCTACTAGGAGTCTTAAAGGCAAGAAGAAGAAGAGAAGAAGTTTACTAATGTCTATTTAAATATTTGATGTCACATCTTGTCAGTTTATAGACACAATGTATATTAGTTGTTTGAACATGTTTTCAACTTCAGAATTAAGCCAAATGGAGAGATGATCATGTTTGTTTTTCCTATGACATACTTTAGTTGTTGTTCAAGCTTGTGATGATGGTTGTGAAGAAAACAGCTGCCATAACAATGGTTTGTGTGTAGAACAATGGGGACATAAAAGCTTTCAGTGTGACTGCGCAGAAAATGGATTTTCAGGCCAGAGATGTGAGATAGGTATGATTTCAGACATTTTGTTTTCATGATTGTATTCAGTTATTTATTACTTTTCATCTGTGTCTGTGATCTGCAATATACAAGTTTTCTATGTAACATTATGTCTCTGAAGGGAGCATTTGTAGTGCAGAGGCTAGCATGCTTGCTTGCTGGCCCAGTAGTCTTGTGTTCAGATCCTCATCAAGACTGGGGAGAGACATTTTTCTTTCACAATTACACGGGCTGCCAGCTTTACGTGGGTATCAGGAAATGTTTGGGAAGTAACAGTGTCCAGGGGGATATTAACCTCATCACCCAGTGAGTGTCTTTGGTGTGTACAGTTATTGGACTATCACCATATCCTCAATACACCTCTAGGCATGGAAAGGGCTATATTATTATGTCTGTCTTTATCACTTGGCTTAGGTGGTAATGTCTGTTCATGGATCTTGGTCTTTAGTGTTCTGGATCAACTCTGCTGATAATATCCCTCCATCCCAGTCAATCCAACATCATTTCTCTTGGTCTGCCTCTGCCCCTGCTGATCTTTCCAGTCATCATGATATTTTCCAGTACATCTCTTCTGATTATATGACCAAAGAATGCTGATTGTCTCTTATTTTTAATCATCATTATCACATGCCTTGCCAATAAGCATGGGCGGCAATGTTTCGCCATCTCACTTGATCACCAGAGTCGTGGATCAGCTCAGAGTTCTTGTCTCGACCATGCCACGTGGCCAAGCCATCCAGGTATTTACTTCTCTGCCTTCCTCTTGTTATTTCCTTCACCATGGCGATTCTTGTTCTAATCTCTTCAAGGCATCTCCCATCAGATGTTATGACTGTTTCGAGGTTAATTATTTTGATTCACTTGTTTAAGAATATTCCCATTTACTTGTATATTAGTTATTACATTGTAGTATTTCGTTTTTCTTAGTGACGACCATAATCTGTGTCTTCTTACAATTTAATTCCAACCCTAATTGTTCACTGTATGCAACAACTGCATCTACTAAATGTTGCAGATCCTTCTCATTGTCTGTAATTAATAATGTATCTTTCCCATATCTAATGTTATTGTTGTTTCGTCCTTCAATGATGATTCCTGTAATATCTTATACATTTCTGAAAATATTTTCACTGTACAGGGGAAAAAAATATCTGGAAACATTACACATCCCTGTCTCACACCTCTGTTAATTGGCTGATATTGACCTACTTCATTATCAATTCTTATGGCAGCTTGTTTTCCAATATATGTTTTTTTCAAGTCTAATGTCTGTATCATCAATTTGTAGATCTGCAAGCATCTTTATCATGTTGACATATCCTGCTTTATCAAAAGCCTTTGTATAGTCAGTAAAGCAAAGATGTAGTTCTTTGTTTACTTTTATAGAATATATAATGTATATAATGTACTACTATGTCTGTGTGCTTTGATAAAAAGCAACAGATAAATTGTTTTTAAAATAATACAAACAGCTTGATACTTATTGTAAATTCAGAAGTCAATGTAATCTTATTTATTCTTGTAGAGCCTTCAGTGAGACTATTTGGCAACACTGTCATACATCACACCTTTCAGCTGTCCATCATGGATCAGTATACTCTCACTGAGAGCCTGTCATTTCGCTTCAAGGCTGATGTCAAGGCCAACAGCAGTAGTCATTCTATACTTGCTTATGTGACCAGCACCGTGTAAGTATATAGCTCTGTACCCAGCAAGCAAAGCTTCTTGATGACATTATATATTATATATATATATATTGATCAATGATAACATTTGTAAAGTGAAGACAGAAAGAATACTTTTGAGAACTGCTCTGTTATGAAAATGTCTTACTTTAGTCAATATTTTTACATGAAACATTGTTTTTATTTACTAACCTTTTGAATTCCAGGACATAGTTCGTATGTAAAGTATTCTGTTTTGTTGCAACACCAACAGACATATATTATTTACATTCCTACGGCTAAAGGAGTATAGTTTTGAGAGGTTTCACTGATATTTGCATCTAAGATGCTTGGACATGACTAGACTGGAGATGAGCCACAAAATAGAACAGAAACATGTTGGTAGTAAACATTTAAAGATAGCCCATTAGTTATTTTAACTTTGTTGCACATATGTAAAATTAATTAGCACAAAGTATATCTAGATAGCTCAATGAAAGGTAAAAAACACAGATAAGAGCAAACGTTTCACCCAGTCTTTATCACTGGAAAAAAAATAAACACAAAAATATTTATCTACAAAACTAAAATACTACAGTCACAAATTAGCAATCCACATGCTTCAATTAATAAAATAGCTTCAATTAATAAAATAGCTTCAATTAATAAAATAGCTTCAATTAATAAAATAAAGTTCAGGAAATTAAAATATGAGATTGGGATTTTATAAAACTTAAAAAGTGGGGGTAAGTGCACATGAAAAAAAAATATATATATAAGATGAGATGAGTATTTAACGTTGATCTCTGTTGGATTAAGAACGCCTAAACTATGAATGAGGTAATTTTCCAAAACAAGACAAATGACCAGAGCAAGACTAAGGCAGTAACAAAAAATGTCTGCCTCACCTATGTGGCTGGAGCTATTGAAATGAGGAAAGACTGACTTGACAGTCACTTAATGGATATCCTTAAACTGTTCTTGGAAACATCTGTTAACTTTTTGCTGGTTTCACTAAATTATGCCATATTACATCCATTCCATATATGTATATCACGTGAGAATTATCAGTTTATCTTATTTTACTCTGAAATGATTTTCTTTCAAATCAGTACAGCTCCGGGGTCTGCCCAGTCATATAAAAATAGATACAGGACACTTTTAAGAATGTTCTGGGAATTGTATGATAAAGAAAGACAACTTGGAAGGTAACAGCCCACCCCATCTCATTATGTCATGGCCTAAAATAAGTGAAGGTTTCATTCTTCACACTCCATTCACAGTATCTGGTATGTGACTACCTTTACCTTTATTTAAGGGACATGCAGAAAGAATAAATTTTGGACCTGCTTTTTGTAAAATGGGATATGGAGATCTACCTTTGTGATTCTTACTGTGTAATTCATAGGTGTCACACGTCGTTCTTGATGATAATATCAATGTTCTTGATGATCTTTGCTTGATATTGTCGTGTGATGGTCGTTGTCTAGGTAACGATGTTCATGGTGTGTCAATTGAGCTATCTAACTGTCTCTTAATCCAACTCACCCCAGAAGTGCACCTTCACCAGTCATGAAACAAGATTGAGTTGGCGCACATAATCATTTATTCCAGAAATAAGACGGACAGACGGAACATATATATATATCCAGAAACAATGTAATCCATAGAATATAAATATCCTCCTCACAATTTAACCAGCACACATCAATGCCTTTTCACGGCCTGCTTCTTATCTCAATCCACAAGACAGGTAATCCAGCTACTATCCACGGCTGGATCTCCCACAATACAACCCACACATTGGGTTGGAGCCGCTGCTCTACTATGCAACCCACTCTGGGTTTAGGCCCTCAATCCCTATAGAACCCACTCTGGTTCAGGCCTGTCTTCACAACTCGGAGAACAACACAACACGGAGATCTCTAACTCCGCTTCTCCTTAGACTACCGATCAGTTCGGCATCTACACATCAACTGCCCTGAAGTCCCTTGACTTCACACAAAACTACAGTATCTCTCCCCCCATCCCTCCTAGGGGTTTTTTCCCTCTACCCTCACTATTTTATTTCTCAGGACTGGCTGTTTTCTCATAGCCAGGTCAGTCACTTTACTGTCTCCCACTCTCATCTCCATTCTTCCTCATGCCCGGTCACTCACCTCAATGTCAATGACCCAGGCTTATGTCAATAGGAAAGAGGAGTCAGTCTTGTGTAATCTAACTTTACTATAGTATCTGTGCCAGAAAATGATGTTTCTGCCTGTTTCATTTAATTTTTCAGATCACAAGACTACATCTTGGTGAAAACTTGATTCCAGTGGTAATGTGATTCTGGAGACTAACCAAGGTGTTGGACTATGTAAGGACTATTTTCCTTTTACATAATCAATTCTTAAGTTGTACAATTTAATAGAAACCATAATTTACCATGATTTGATTAAATTAAATATTACTGTTAAAGTAACCACTTCAAAAAAGAATGTCATGCGCCTTAACAACTGCAATTATTAAAATTCAAATAATTAATAACATTATTTTAGACAATATGCCAGATTATTAAACAAAATATTTAATTTCATTTCAAGCTTTAAAATTCTAAATATTTCGGATGGAAAACTAATTATATAGAACCTGACTTTTGCTGATATGTGACCTAGTTGTATTTCAATATATAATACACTCAACTATTATGAAATCAGCAAAGAGGTAGAGGTATTCCCTTGACATTTACTGCCCAGAGGTGTGAAGTGCTAAGACTGCACATTTACAAGGTGACTATATTATAAAGTGGGTGGTTTCCTTCCATGTTGCATCTTCTGAGACAAATCTTGTATATTCTGTAAATGTGGCTGGGCTGACCCAAAATCAGTAATACAATGTTGCATGTTCTCTGCTGGCTGTTGTGATCAACCCCAGGTTGATTTGCTGGGCTATTTTACATTCAGTAGCTTGCTATTGCTTTCTGAATGTGAAGTCAATGATTAAGTCCAACTGACTAGTGTTGGAATGATCCCACTATTATGATGACACCATGCAAGAATTGTAAGTGTGAACGCATTAAACTTCTGGATGACACTGACATAAAGCAGTAAAAGGTGACAAAAATATTCCATGACTGGACTGTGAATGTGAATCAGTGTGTTGACAAGGGTTAAGAGAATGGACTCTCCACTTTGCTACTACAGCTTTTCAGCTCTTGCTATTAAAATTATGCACCTGAACAATGTATGGTTTATTACTGCTGAAGCTGCCTTCAGTTTCTCTTTCTTTGAAGCTGCCACTCATGCATAAAACAATGAGTTCTAAGTTCTAACAGTTGTTGAAAATAAAGTTATACTTTTTGACTTATTAACCTGTCCAATATATAATATGATGATGATGATAATGTAACAAATGAAATATAATCTCGAATTAGCAGACAAGGGTGTGATAGTGTAGTTCAATATTAAATATTTTATCATTCCTAGTTTTATCCATAAATTAAGACGGATACTGGTGGGATAAGTAGGGAAAAAACTTTCAACTCTTGGCATTAATTCTAAACTGACAAAATGTTGGTATTGAATTTTACATATAATACTACTGATTCACTATTTGTTTTATTTTAACTAATTGCTGTTTCTGGAATACAAATGTTTTCTATCAAAGAAATTGTATTAACAGAAAGGTACATTTTTAAATGGTAAAAATGGTATGGTAAAACTTACCAATTTCAGATCGGATGAAATTACCAGGTAGATATGCTGATGGTAGGCCACACGATTTCACCTATATCCGTCAGGGGTCCCAGATGGTAATTAAGGTAAGTAACCAGCATTCAAAGTGTTACTAGCAAGCACCATTGTGATATAGTCACATGTAAATCCCCTGTAGAAATTAGTCTTCATCTGTTGTTTCTCTAATTAATTTATCATCAGAATCTGTTGTCTTCAGAAATGCCCATATTATACTAATTTGGTGACTTTTTTACTCAAAAGTAATTTAGAAAATCTAAGGAAATAAACAATGTAACATGACTCTGAATATAACTGACTACAATACAAAGTGCTTGGTGTACATACATCCTTACACAACTGTCAAGTATGACCTCATTATTTGCCCAGAACTTGGTAATATTAAGAAGCTTCTGCCTCCACTGAATCCAGATTGATATTCCCTAACCAAATAGGTAACATGTCAACAACTGATGTGTCAGGCATCATCGGATTACTTCTTCCACACCACACAAGAAACTTGCAAGTCGTGCGAGAGGAAATGAACTATACATTTTATTGCCGTTGGCTCGTTACAATTACAAGAAAAAAAGTCGCTATCAAATCACACACAAAGCCACAGAATTGCCTATCACTAGTTTCCTAACCCTATTGCTAATCTCTATCTAATTGGCTACCAAAAACTCCTATCGACACTGAACATCTGCTCTCTACGAAGTCAGTCCCCAGTCTCACTTTCCTACTCACGTGTAAAGTTATCTTTCACTGTTAAGTTAGTGTTTCGTTGTCTATTGTGTCCCCTGACCCGGAGTTATCTCCCTTTTATCTACAAAAAATGTATGCAATTTATATATTTGTTTTTCTGGTTGTTTGCGTGTTTACATCTAACTAATAGTATAATCTAACTTCTAACATGTGTATATATCTATCATGTGTATGTAAGTTAGTTTTCAAGTGCCATAATTCGGTTAAATGTGGCCACAAACAAGTGTATAACACTAATTCGTGACCACGTTTCCGTCTTATGAGACTTAAAATACTTTCTCTAATATCTATACTAAACTGCACACATCTTTTACCCTCAATTCTGTCACACATCTTTTACCCTCACAATTATTTAAAAACCTTGGAGTGACACTGTACAAGTTTGGCTCAGTTTGACAAAGTTGAGCTCAATGACTGTGCCGTAAATTGCTGCACGAGTCATGTATTTACACATATTTACATGTAAGAAAAAGGGTTGATGGTCTGTACCCTGGTATTACTAACTACTATATTCTACTGAAATAATACTCTAAATACTGACATACTAATACTAGTTCTATAAATATGTATTTACTGTGTTACCTATTTTAATTTAAATTGCCACATTAATCCTAATGTTTATCTAATTTAAGGGATGTAATCTAACTATTTAAAATGCATTTGATGTGAGATGATTTATGTACCTTTATGAAATGGGTAATGTGAAATGTAATCAATTATGTATCTTTCTAACATGGGTAATGTGAAATATAACAAAATTATAACTAATGTTTTTAAATGGAAAAATATATGGTTGATATGTTTACTCTAAATGGTGTAAATGATGTATGTTTAATTGTATAATCTTTTTATCCTATGATAATGATGTATATTAATCCTAATACTACATGATCACGTTTGTTAAATGGACTGGTTCATTAAGATGGGATGAACTCAAATGACATGCAACAAAGTAAAATGTAATAAACCTAAATGGTGCTAATACTATCTAAACTTTTTTCTAGTTTATAATTAGCTGTTAGGTAAGTAAGTGGGTAAATTAATGATCTATCTATTTAATCCTATCTAAACTACTTTTAAAAAATGAAAACTATTATATTGTCTAAATCTAAATGTAAATTAAAGTGACCTAATCTACCTATAATTTATCACTATATTAAAATGTTATAATACATATCACAATAAGTTTATATATACATAGTATTTAAATACCTCAGGTTAGTCGTTGCCCCAATGTTCAGAAATTGATTTCATTGGCATACTATATATTCACACTTGTCCTGGGTATATTAAACACGTTACACAGTCATACTTGTGTCCTATGGGTATTGCACCTGTAGAGTTCGATTTGTCGTAGACCAGTATTCTCGTGTCTGTATTTATGTAATGTTCTGACACTGTTATTCTCTGCTTAACACAAATGATTCGCCGGAACACAGTTCTCGGAGCACAGTTCTCGGAGCACAGTTCTTCTTTTAATGTCTACGGACACATGGTAGTTCGCTGTTCTTAGTACATAGTTCAGCACGTAATATCTATGTATTAGTATAAACATTTCACATAGAATATTCTAACGTACTAATACTCTATTACTCTACACTCTTATGTGGAATCTCCGGTATTTCTACCTCAGATGGTCGACTAAGGGTATCAGCAAGAATGTTGTCCTTACCCTTAATATGCTCTATACTAAATGTATAGTTTTGTAGAATTAGCGATCACCTGTATATATGGTCATTCCGATGCACACCACTTTGTATGACCGTGATTGGGGAGTTGTCAGTCTGGACGATGAAGTGAACACCCGCTAGAAATCGATGGAGCTTCCTCACCGCATAGATGACGCTTAGGGCTTCCAACTCTGATATGGAATATCTGGACTCAGCAGGTGTGATCTTACGGCTCACGTAGCAAATCGGATGGAAGATGCCCTCATAAAATTGGCCTAGCACTGCAGCGATGGAGATTCTGCTGGCATCTGTCCTAAGATAATAAACGAGCCTAGGATTAGGCAAGCGGAGGATTGGTTTATTACTAAACAGGATTTTCAATTTTGACAATGCAGAAATTAATAATGCATCTTTGACATCTAATTTTACAGATGCTTTTAAAACATTGGAAAATACACTTGTAATTTCCGCTAAGTTTGGTATGAATTTGCTATAGTAATTTACTAACCCCAAAAGGCTTCTGACCTGCTTCTTTGTGGTAGGCATGGTCAGGTTCATAATTTTGGTAATGATTCTATTGTCAGTCTTTAGTTGACCTTGTGAAATGACATGACCCAAAAAATCAATTTCTTTTAGGCCCAATTCGACTTTTCTCGGTTTGACAGTGAGACCGAAGAGTCGCAACCTATCAAAGACATGTCTTAGTTTCAGTAGGTGTGTTGTCCAGTCATCAGTATGGGCACATATATCATCTATATACGTCACTGTATTCGTCACTCCATGAAGTAGATCTCTAGTTAAGCGTACGAAAGTGGCAGGAGCATTTCACAGTCCGAAAGGAAGAAAACGCCACTCGTAAAGTCCTAAAGGTGTTGAAAAAGCAGTAAGATGAATGGATTGAATCTGCATAGGGACCTGCCATTATCCCTTAGTAAGATCTAATTTAGAAAAGATTTTGGAGGTGGACATGTCAAGAATAAGATCTTCGCAGGAAGGAATTGGTTCTGCGTCGATCTTGGTGACGTTGTTGAGTTTCCGATAGTCCACACACAGACGAATTGTGGAGTCTTTTTTCTTAACTAGGACGATTGGAAAGGAGTACTCAGATGTAGACTTCTGGATGATCCCACTAGCTTCTAAATTAAGTATTTCCTTATTTAGATTTTCCCTATAGCTAAGTGGGATTGAGTACGGCCTGCATTTAATAGGCTTAGAGTCCGAAAGAAGAATGGAGTGCTCGATTCTGTCCGTCCTACCTGGAATGTCAGAAAATATGTCTTTATATTCTGTCACTAATTCTATTAATTGTCGTCGTTGACCGTCTGTCAGTTCCTGTTCTAACCGTATGCTATCCAATGTCGCAGTCTTGTCTACAATAGGAACAGGTAGTTCCATTCCGTCGTCGTCTACCTGATTCAGTACGGTGGTGGTGCTAAGTGCGTATTCTGTATTCTCACTAGATGTGTGGATATCGTCGGATTTGCCAGTCTCACTAACTAGTGTAGTTGCGTTGTGTACGTCTGTCATCTGATCACTAAGTGTGGGTGCAGTATGTTCGTCTGTCTCTACCTCTGTCTCTTGTCGTGAAAAGTAAGGTTTCAACATGTTGACATGGAATATCTTTAAGTGTCCGTTTATCGATATTTCAGTCAACATCTGGAATTTTACGTACCACCTTGAATGGCCCTTGCCATGAGGTCAATAATAAATTTCGTTTGTCTGGAAGTAACAAAAGTATGTCTTGATCTGGTTCAAGATCAATTGTTCTCGCACCATTGTTTGCGTATTGGCAGTAGATTTGACCCTTCCTCTCCAAAGCTGCCTTAGCTATAATACACGATTTCATGATTTTGTCTCGTGTTTCTGTCACCATTTCATAAGGTGTTTTTGGGGTTGGAATTTCAATGGAATTAGTTATTACCTGATGATAAATGGTTAGGGGTCCACGTGGGTTAGCCTCGTAAACTAATTCAAACGGTGAGAAACCCGTGCTTGAATGGGGAATCTCCCGATAGGCAAACAGCACTGTTGGTAACAGTGTATCCCAATCAGCTGGGTTTTCTGCTGTTACCTTTGCCAGCATATGTTTAAGATCTCCGTTAGATTTTTCTACTATCCCATTGCTGGCTGGATGGTAGGCTGTTGTAAAATGTTGTTTAATCCCTAACATTTTTGTAAGGGCTTGCGTTGCAGCCGATATGAATTGAGTTCCACGATCGGATAAGATTGTCCGTGGAAATCCGAATCGTGAGAACAGGTGTAGAAATACATTGGCAACATCTTTGGAGGTGATGTATTTCAAAGCTACTGCCTCAACCCACCTTGAACATAGGTCGACCATCGTTAATATGAAGCGATTTCCTTTGCTGGACACCTGATTCAGGGGTCCAACAATATCTACCGCCACACTCTCAAATGGCCTAGAAGCCAGTGTAGAAGGTTGTACTTCAGCTGTAGGATGTTTACCCTTACGTACTAATTGTTGACAGACATTACAGGAACGACAAAATAATTTTATATCATTGCAAACACCTGGCCAATAAAAATGAGCCTGAATTCTGGCCCTGGTTTTGTCGTATGCCAGGTGACCGGCAAACGGTGACTCATGTGCAATCTTTAGCACAGTTAGGCGGTGTTGTACAGGTAACACCGTTTGCTGGATCTCATGGTTACCAGTTGTATAATACCTAGTAAGAATGCCATTATTAAGTCTAAAGAACCATGACGCGTTTTTTGTCACTTTGGCTCTTTCTGTCAATAATTTTAAATATGGAGACACACTAGGATCAGCTTTCTGCTGTTCTATAAATTTTTGTCTGGTGGTATCAGCCGTGCTAGTTGGTGATAGCAACAGTAGTCTCTCATCTTGTAGTGTGTCTTGATGTTTTATAGAGTCTGCTCTGGTTGTTGCATTAGCTGCATTTAATCTTTCCCATGCAGCTATTTCATCGCTAGTACATTGTTTCAATTGGGGTAAGCAACCCAAAATTAAGTCAGTACAAGGGTTGTCAAGTATTGCACAAGTAAAGGTACCGGAAAGGAAAGGAGTGTTAATACGGGCTTTGGCCAAAGGGTAAATTTCACTGTTACCCGAAAAGGTTCGGCATTTGACAGAGTCACCTGTATAATCATCTGGACTCACCAGTTCCTTCCTAAGACCAATAAGGGTGCTGCCGCTGTCCAGCAAACATTGGCATGGTCTGTCGTTGACCATTGCATTGTGGAACACTAAATTGCCTCTGGAGGCTAATGCTGCATTTACACTCTCAGATGAGAATGGTACTGTATGTCCACATTCTAATTTTCCGTCTGCATGAAATTGGTGACATCGTTCACAACTGTCAAAGCTTAACATATCGTTTACACAACACACATCTTCCGCTTGGTTAACAGGTAATTCATTTTCAACTTCACACTCAGTCTCACTACCACTATCAGAAGATGTATCAATCAAAATAGCATTGTTGGCTTTCATACGTTGGCGGCCCAGGCACTTATTTGAATAATGGCCGTAGCTGGAACAAAAGAAGCATTTGATTGCACGCCTGTATGCAGATCTTTTGTTTTGTTGCTTCTTAATAACATTTTCAAGATGCGCCGGATAATTTGGCGATTTATCACACATAGAATAAGTGTCATGCAAAAGTTGACAGTAGATACATTTTGACACTTTCCTATCTTTCTTATCAACTTTATGAAATGGTTTTCTATTACTTTGATAGTTTTTAGGTTGGTCCTTTGCAAAGGAAACTATTTCAGAGTCATTTGAAGTCTTAAAAATATCTCTATTTGAAGAAAAATATGCAGAGCCTTTCTTTTCGAATTGTTGTATGTTCTCAATGTCTGACTGCTGCAGGAATTTAGCAAAAGGAGATGGTATCGTGGATATGACTTTATCCATGGCTATTAGATTTTTAAGTCTGTCAAAATCTTTACCTATGTTAGCTGCTTTAAGCCACCTATCTAGTACACTTTGCACATTTGAGACGTAATCAATGAAAGTCTCACTAGGTTTTGGTTTTAAATTTGAGAACTGAACCTGATACCCAGGGGCATCAAGTAAAAAGTGTTGCATTATCCTATCATGTTCTAACTGCTTCTGTTTTAATTCTATTTGATGTTGTCTTTCTTGTGAGCGTTCATCTCTTTCAGCATCTTTTGCTTCTTTAAATTTTCGATCAGCATACTGTTCTAGCTCCTTTCCTGTGTATTGTAATTCTTTCCCTGCTTTTACAAAATCAGCTAAAGTCGCCATGTTATTTGGTAATTGGCTAGCGTTGACCCGCACTGAGTTCTTTAATCACTTATTTATCTTAGATCTGGCTATGTTTCTTATTATCTGAGCACTATAAATTGTACTCTTTGTTTATAACCTGGAAAATTTTATCCTGAAAAAAACAGAGCACAAAAATATGCTAATGCATCACAAGCTGAAAAAGAGATGCACTATTAATCACATTGCATGCCAAATATATTGAGTATACTCAACTTAATGTTCCCGAGAATCAGGAACACCACTCCGGTAACCCAGGTCACCTCGTTTGGCACTTCGGCATACACACGAGTTTTCAAATCGGCTGTTGTTCACCCTGGTTCACAGAGCAGCAACAATTAACAGATTGTAAACGACACGTTATTTTTGACAATTTGGTACAACCACAATAACATGCCCACGTACAAACAGCATCTAGTTTAATTAATGTTAAATGTCATTGTCCTGTCTTCATTCTAACGTTTTATGCCTTTTGTCCCTAACCTAGTTTAATCTATGGAAGTATTGTGCAGACCAAGCCTAATTTGCATAGCCGAAAGTAGTGCCATCGCAACGGTAAACAAATAGACAAAGTACGAAAACCATTCAATAAATGCTTTTAAATAAATGAAAATATAATAATATTGTTTAAATAAATAAATATATTCATTCACTAACTTAAATAAACAAATAATAATTAATATAAAGCACAGATTCAGGCGGGCAGCAGCTTGGCGATTTGTAAACACTCAAATGCTGATTGCGAATGGCGTAGAACAACTGCTTGTCAATCGCACTACGTCAGAGGCGCAGCGCTATTTTTAGCTTGCAAAAATCGATAATGTTGCTGGCTTGTGTATCGCTCCGCCATGAATCACATTTGATAATTATTCATAAACAAATAAATAATTACATAAATCAATGAAAGAAATTAATAATATCAATACTTACAACTTCAAAGAACACATGATTTAACTAAATAATATTTTAATAAGCACAAATAAGCATTATTTTGTTACGATAGGCACAGTTTAGCTCGCAACTCGTCCTAGTCTGCACACGTCATTCGTCACTGACACAAATTAAACTTCTAATTTACTGCTAGTAATCTTAGTCAAGAGCCGTGGGTCGGTGTATTAGCTTGAACGTTTGTCCAAGCCACACTTCTGACACCACATTTAATCCTTGCCTGTCAACAACTGATGTGTCAGGCATCATCGGATTACTTCTCCCACACCACACAAGAAACTTGCAAGTCGTGCGAGAGGAAATGAACTATACATTTTATTGCCGTTGGCTCGTTACAATTACAAGAAAAAAAAGTCGCTATCAAATCACACACAAAGCCACAGAATTGCCTATCACTAGTTTCCTAACCCTATTGCTAATCTCTATCTAATTGGCTACCAAAAACTCCTATCGACACTAAACATCTGCTCTCTACGAAGTCAGTCCCCAGTCTCACTTTCCTACTCGCGTGGCTACACAGCACGCGGAAGGACCTTGTGTGTCCTTGGGCTTTTTGCGTGCTGCCTCACACAGCACGCCTATAGCCGCTGTCTTCTGTTGAGTGGCAATCGTGGTTATCACGTAGGCGTGATTCTGTCGTGACCAGAGTGCTAACTATCTGGTCGACGTCTCCGTGTCTCATGAGGGAACTAGTTAATAGTCCCCCTTTCTATCACCTACCCTGCCCTTATATTGGGGCACTGTATTACCTCTAATCTACTTGAGGTTGACCACTCTTCCCGGTGGTCTTCTATCTTGAGGCATACCTCCTGCCATTATATTGCAGTCTTTGACACATAGCTAAAAGAGCTATGCCGATGTCAGTCAAAAGTCATCAGCCAAAACACCTTTTTGGATTTGTTAACAACCACAGCCACAAAATTAACAGCAAATAAATTCTTTCATTTTAGTTTGTATGTAACAGTAAGCCTAGAAAATAAGCATATCAATTGTCTATTGTCTATTTTAATGTTTGCTAGAAGGATTTTGTTTTAAAGGTCAGGTGTTGCCTTGACAGTTGCCACATTGTGTAACTGCTGTGCTTTGTTTTAAATGTGATCTCCAGTAGATAGCAAGTAGATTAGATTCAGGGACCATCTTCATCACACTTGAAACTCTCCACCAGTTTTCCAACATTCTCACACAAGCAGTCTCAGCTCAGTGCACAAATATGTAATGCTCCTAAGAGTCCCTAAATGCATATACCAGGGTATAGGGTGCCAGGGCAGGGCTTTATACTAACAAATTATGTTATTCTTTTCTCTGTGGGGGGAACTGGTTAGACACTAGTCTAGCAATGAAGGGAAGATTGACCATGGTCTTTGCTATAACAAAGTATGCAGGGGACTACACACTTTGCTACAAGACTTCAGGAAATTCACAGTAATTTCCCTGTGATAATGGTAAACAATACATACCCAAATCTTACACTCATGGCTAATAGAGCACACAAGCATGCTGGGTGGGAATGAGGGTGTTGCTTGCCTACCAGGATGTAGCTAAGTTAAGTTGTCATTAAATGTCTGATTATTCAAGTCGTACTAGAGTGAAAACCTAGAGTCAATGAGGTTCTAGCAAGAACAATAGTAGCAACATATCAGACTACAACCATAGTACAAATGTTCTCTTGTGGAGAATGTTTCATAGTTTTGACATTTTACAAAGGCAATGATAGTACATGCTGTTCTGTTGTGGAAATATTTCATAGTTTTGAAATTTTACAAAGGCAATGATAATACAGATGTGTTGTTGTTTGTCCATCAAGAATGATGATGACCATTCATTTCATCCAGTGGGGTTGAAGGTGTGGAGCCGTGGGTTCTAAGATGGCTGATAAGGCCTATTTTGGCTCGAAATGTTCTTTGACAATGTGGACAAAGAATGCTTGACGTCTCTGGAGGAGGATTTCCTGCAGTGGTTTTTCTGTCCTGCCTTTTCTTCACAGCTCTTGCAGTCCTGGTTGCCTCGCATATGACTGCACCTTTGCGCAATGATGCACGCCACGAATTTCGGTCTCTGGCTGCAGCCTCCCAGGTGTCATGATGAATTCCAAAAGCATTCAGTGAAATTTTCAGAGTGTCTTTAAAACGTTTCCTCTGGCCACCTTGGGAGCGTTTACCACAACGCAGTTCGCTGTAAAAAATTCGTTTAGGGAGCCTGTGATCTGGCATGCGAGTCAGGTGACCAGCCCAGCGAATCTGATTCTTCATCAGTAGAGTGTGGATACTGGGCATGGATGCTCTTTCTAGGACTTCAGTGTCTGGAATCTTGTCTTGCCATTTAATCTTCAGTAGCTTCCTTAGGCAGACTGTGTGGAAGTGGTTTAATTTCCTAGCGTGTCGCTGATAAACAGTCCAGGTTTCACAAGCATATAGCAGTAGTGGATAATACAACTGCTTTGTAGACTTTTAGCTTTGTTTGCAGGCTTATTCCAGTTCTATCCCATACATTCTTGTACAGTCTGCCAAAGGCTGCACTGGCCTTGGAGATTCTTGCATTCACTTCGTCATCGATTGTGGCAGCTTGTGACAGGGTGCTGCCAAGATAGGTAAATTTGTCCACAACACTTAGTCTATGATCATTCACTTTGATATTCGGCACAGTGTGATTATTCCCTGGAGCTGGCTGGTACATAACTACAGTCTTCTCCAAGTTGATATTGAGCCCAAAGTTGGCACAGGCATGTGAGAAAGCTGAGACATTATGTTGCATGTCCGCCTCTGAGTTGGCGTATAGAGCGCAATCATCAGCAAACAGGAGCTCTCTGACGGTGCCACTGTCAATTTTGGTTTTAGCTTTCAGCCTTCTGAGATTGAATAACTTTCCATCCATACGGTAGTTGATGTCTATTCCAATGTCGTCGTTCTCGAAGGCATTCATCAACATGGCTGAAAACATGAGGCTGAACAGTGTTGGTGCCAGGACACATCCTTGCTTCACTCCATTGGTGACAGGAAAGGGTTCAGACAGCTCACCATTTTCCTGTACTCTTGCCTGCATGCCGTCATGAAATAGCCGCACTATTTGGACAAACTTTCGTGGACAGCCATATTTTGCCATAATCTTCCACAGTCCTTCTCTGCTGACTGTATCAAAAGCCTTGGTAAGGTCAATGAAAGTGGAGAACATTTCGCAGTTCTGTTCCTGACATTTCTCTTGCAGCTGCCTTGCAGAGAAAATCATGTCAACAGTTCCACGTTCTTTTCTGAAGCCACATTGACTCTCAGGAAGAAGACCTTGATCGAGATGGGCTGTGAGGCGATTGAGAAGAATTCTGGCGAGTATCTTCCCTGCAATTGAAAGCAAGGAGATGCCTCGGTGGTTGTCACAGGATTGGCGGTTTCCTTTACGTTTGTAAAGGTGGACTATTGACGCGTCCTTAAAATCTTGTGGCATGGTCTCGTTCATCCATATGTTTGTGAAGACTTGGTGAAGCTGCTCTGTTAGGACCGGCCCACCTGCCTTGTATATCTCTGCTGGGATGGAGTCAGGACCAGGTGCCTTGCCGCTGGAGAGTTGCTGGATTTTTTTTTTTTTTTTTTTTTCGCGTTTCCATCCTGTTTCAGGATATTGCGGTCAACACCAGCATCTTTCAGCTGTATGTTGATTCCTAGGCTAGATTACGCTCATCAGCACGCCACGACTTTCTGAGCGACCGGCTCCATACTCTCATAAGTCACTTTTGCAATTCGAACCACTGCTAATTCTCGTCGCGTCACGTGACGAGAGTATTCGGTGCTGGATGGCTTTGTTTATTTCCACTATGGTTGGCAGGTCATCAAGAGTCTCATTGGTGGGAACTTGAGGAAGGCAATTGATGGTTTCATCATCGAAGAAGGAAGTTGCATTTAAGATTTTGCTGAAATGCTCTGCCCAGCGTTGGAGGATTTCTTTCTTATCGGTGACCAATGTTCCCCCGTCTGCACTGAGGAGGGGAACTATGCCTGGTGATGAAGGACCATAGACCGCTTTCAGTGAGTCGTAGAAGTTTTTCATATCGTGTCTGTCAGCAAAGCCCTGAATTTCATCAGCTTTGCTGCTCAGCCAGGAGTCCCGCATGTGCCGAAGTTTCTGCTGCACTACTCTCTGAATGTTCTTGAAAGCATCTTTTTTTGACGTTGACTTTGGGTCATTCAAATGTGCCTTGAGGAGAAGATGTTTCTCGGCCAGCAATTGGTTGATGTCTTCGGAATTTTCATCAAACCAGTCTTTATGCTTTAGGGGGCTAGACCCAGGATTTCCATAGCAGTGTTGTAAACCGTGTCCTTTAGGGCTCTCCATTCTGTTTCTGTATCCTGTTTAGCTTCAGCATTGGGCTTGAGGCGGTCTTCCAGCATATTTTCAAACGAAATGCTGCATTTTCTTGCTGTTTAGGCGGGTGACATTTAGCTTTGTTTGCATTTTCGCCCCTTGAGGACGCCGTGGTGGCCTGATGTGGATGTTCATTTTCGAGACAATGAGACGATGGTCTGTCCAACATTCGGCACCACACATGGATTTTGTCACTCGAACGTCTTGTCTGTCACTCCTCCTGACGATGACATAGTCAATGAGGTGCCAGTGTTTCGAGCGAGGGTGCATCCACGATGTCCTATTTCTCATGGGGAGACGGAAAATTGTGTTCGTAATCAGGAGATCATGTTCGGCACAAGTCTGAAGGAGGCGGAGTCCATTGCTGTTACAATTTCCGACTCCATGCTTTCCAATAATGCCACTCCAAGAGGTGGTGTCCGTGCCTACTCTGGCATTGAAATCCCCAAGGAGTATAAGTTTGTCTCCTTTGGGAACAGATGTTAATACATTGTGCAGGTCCTCATAGAACTTATTCTTGACATCATCTTCGTTGGTCATAGTTGGTGCGTAGACACTCACAATGGTTGCGTGCTTCCTTCCATTCAGCAGAGGCAACTTCATGGTCATGAGCCTGTCGTTTACAGCCTTTGGAAATCCAGCTAATTTGCCGACCAGGGCCGACTTAATGGCAAATCCCACACCGGATTGGCGTCTTTCCTCGCTTTTCCTTCCACTCCAGAAAAATGTGTAGCCGGCACCAATTTCACAGATTTGGCCTTCTTCTGCAAGTCGTGTCTCGCTCAAGGCTGCAATGTCGATGTTGTACCTGCCGAGCTCTCTCCCAATCAGTGCTGTTCGTCTCTCTGGACCCGACGCGCCGTCTCTGTCAAGTAGGGTGCGTACATTCCAAGTTCCAATTGTTAAGGGAATATGGTTTACTCTTTTAGCTTTGCTTGTTTTATCTTTCTTTGTATGTCGACCGCAGTTTAGGGTACCCACCAACCGCGGCTAGCTGGTTAGGTAGTGATGAAGCAGACAATGTTTAGGGCACCTTTTCTAGCCCCTTCCTCATGCTATGGAGGTGAGCAGTGTGTTCCTATAGAGGGCTGCTCAGTCGCTCAGGGGGCTGCCGAATCCCACTGCTGCTCCGGTCAGTAGAAGACGACCATATGGCCTGAGCCGCCTGTGTGCAGGTCTGCGACTACGGCTGCCAGCGTACCCACGCCTGCCGCTTTGCCGCTCGCCCATCGCCACAGGGCTTGAAGGTGATATGTGACGTTGGATGAAGAATGACTTGCGCTATGACTTGGATTAAAGTGAGGAAGAGTTGCGCAATTCGTCGACCTCACTCTCTCGCCTGAGTCCATCTGAGTCCAGTGGCAAGACAAGTCGAGACGATTGGAGACGAATACAGGTGCAGTGGATGACCAGGGCTCTCTACGTGCCTTGCCGTGCTCATTACGTTCCACAACGCTTTGCAGGTAAACGCCGTCTTGCCCGTTGAATCAGGAATGATTTCTTCCGCGCAGTCTGCCGAATCCTGTCTTCACATGCTGGGTAGGCATACCCTAGTTTACCTCTTGGTTTGACACCAAATCGGATACCCATGCCTGGTTTAGCCAGCCTCTCACAGCTGTTGCCCGGGGGGTGGCCGCTGTCGCATGCTGACAGCTACTAGGAGCCACAGGCACGAGCTGGGTGTCAGACTTGGACCAGTGGGGGATGGGTCCTGAAAGGACATGAGAGCCATCCTTACCAAAGGTGCTACCAATGCCTGACACCCCGTACCCCCCGATGTTCCCCCCCCCCAGATGTACTTATTTATACACATTGCTGTGAATAAGTCCCGTGGGCAGAAAGCATCCTTGCTGAACTGATTAAGACTGCAAAAGATGCTGGAATAGATCCTGACAACACAGATTTTACAACTTTGTCTGGACAAATAAAGAAGCACCAGAGGACTGGAGAAATGCCATAATCACACAAGTTTGGCAAAAAGAAAGACAGTATAATGTAATGAAAATAACATGCAAAGACTGCACAATGTACAGAGGAATCTCACAGCTGAGCAAGTTATGCAATTTTCGGAAAAAAGTATCAGGCCAGCTATGGAAATTCAGCTTGGGGAATCACAAATGTGATTTAGAAAACACAAGAGCTGCACTGATGCAATCTTTATATTACGTAGGTGTAAGGGAAGACTATAGAATATGGCAGCATATGGTACTTTGCATATGTAGACCAGAATAAAGCCTTCGACCAGGTAAATAAGCAACAACTATAGAGATCATTAACTAACAGTGGAGTTAGTCAGTATCTGATAATTATTTGCAGATGCTTTTACAGAATAGTCAATGTATGGTGAGAACAAATACAGGAGATACTGTAAAGTTCCATATGCAGCCTGGTGTTTGGCAGGGATGTATTCAAACTTCCCTGTTACTTAACATTTAAGTAAACCTGATCAGTAAAACAGCATAAACTAATGAGATAAAAGGATGTGATGAATTTTTTAATGCCAATGATCAAGGCTTCATTGCAAATACAGAAAATGAATTAAGTCAGCACATTGACACCTTAACACTGCAACAAAAGAACATCATAAAATGAAGGTCAGTGTTGAGAAAATAGAGGTTGTGACCATTTCAAGGGAAGAAGTAGAAGCCAAGAACATAGAAAACCAGCATTTACAAATGCTTTCTTCTTTCACCCTTTACTCCCCTTTGGGACATAAGCTCTCAACCAACTCACTCTAGGCTTTCCTATCCTTAGCTATCCCATGCAGCTCTGTCCTTGTACCCCTCCTTCCTACCTTTTATTCATTTCTGTCTCTACTTCTCTTCTCCATCTGTATTTGGGACTTTCTCTATGACTTTTGTCTTGTGGGTTCCACACAAAGGCCTGTCTAGTTATATTATTCACAAGTTTTCTCAATGTATGTCCTATCAGGCACCAGTATCTTTTCTTTACCTTTTGTTCACTGATATTTCTCTCTCAGATAGCTCCACATTGGTGATTCTGTCATACCATTTTAATCATTTTATTTTGTGCAGCCACCAATTAATTAATTTGTGCAGTTTATTTGATATTGCTTTAGTCATTCTCCATGTTTATGATCCATAGAGAAGTACTAATTTAATGTTTAGAATTGAATAATCTAAGTTTGGCACTAAGTTTAATTTCTTTTGACTTCTACAAATTTCCTAGAGCCATGAAGTCTTCTCTTGCCTTTTGTATTCTTATTTTAATATCTGTATCTGTCCCCATGTGTGTCTACATTGCTACCTAGATAGGTAGAGAGGTGTATAATAATAATCTTATTCTCTCGAAGGTTGATTTCACCAAGGAAGATTGGGTTATCATTTGCTGGATTATTCTCAGTATCTTTGTTTTTCCTCTGTGAATTTTTAAAAATTAATTTATGTGACCTACCATCCAAATTTCAAATGCTTGCAAAGAATAATAACTTCTTATGGAATTTCTAATGTTACTTGTGTTTATTTTTCTGTCTGATAAATGTTTTTCTTCTGTTGTTTCTTATTACAGAATTTTCCATATATATTGAAACATTGTAGTTGTTATTGTTCAGCATGATTTAATTGTTTGATACAGTAGTTTGCATCCTTATAATATGTTTACTCAGATCAAACCACTAGATCGTTCTGGGAATGTTGTAGTAAGTACTTAGCTTAAAACTTGCTGGTGCTATTAATCTATTTAATTCTTGTACCACTTATATATTGTATTTAAACTCATACATTGCCTGCATATAATTTTCCATACCATTTACATGTTTGTTTTGCCTTGTAAAGCAGGGTCAGAACAATAATGATCTAATACTATACTAATAGAAATACTAATGGGAATGGTAAAAAATATCTTTGGCAAGCAGTGTACTGACCTCATAATTTTGACTCTTTTATGTTCTTTTTTATATATCTTTGACCATTGCTACATTCTATTTTGATGTACTCATTGCACAGTTTTATGGCCATTGTCATGTTATATTTGTTATATTCTTTGCCTAATGTCTTGGACACTTCTCATGTTCTAACAGGTGTATGCTTTGTCCAGTGGTATTAAATCTTCTCATGTTCTAACAGGTGTATGCTTTGTCCAGTGGTATTAAATCTTCTCATGTTCTAGTTGATGTATTCTTTGCCCAGTGTTTTCTGTACCCAATATTGTTCTTATCTGCTATGTCAGTACTTTCTTCACCAAACGTCTTGAACTGTTCTCGTGTCCAGTTTGAGTGTATTATTTTTGGGCGCTCACTCGCTTTGAACTCAAGCGTAGTCCATACACACTATTTATAGTAGTGATGGACTGAATTTTGCATGTGGAATAGCTTTCCCTATTAACAGTATCCCTCGCCATCAGGTGAACCCATTCCAGCTTCAGAGGTACTTGTAATTAACGTCCCCAAGTCAAAGACGACAGGCCAACATTTTAGTCCGGCTGTCCGGTGTAGTGGTTGAACTGCTTACCTCGGCATCAGCACATGGGATGTTTAAGAATATGCGTTCTTATCAATTTGGCCATGCGGACCTGCCATTTGAGTGTATTTCCCCAGGATATTTTGGATAATTCTCATATATCTCTGTGTGTGTGTGCACGTGCGTGCATGCATGTGCAGTATTCTTTGTCTACAATCAAATTCTGCAAGAATTGCTTTGCTGAACACTTTGAGCTATTTCATAGTCTGTGTGTTCTAGATTCTAGTGTGACACAGCAAATATCTTAATCATCTAATCGTATCTTTAATGAGGCCATAGAGAGCAACAGACTAGAGCGGTTAGTTTTCAAAGATGCCTCAAACTAAGTCAAGGCAGTGTTTAGATGCTCTGTTGTAATACAAATGCCTGACCTGGTCATTGATTGAGAGGTGAGGAAGGGAACTGGACACCCTGTCTTATGGTGCCATTACCTAATGTGTAAAACTCCTACCCAGACATGCTCCTATGGTGGTATTTATGTAAAACTCCTACCCAGGCATACCCCTACGGTGGTATTTATGTAAAACTCCTATCCAGACATACCCCTATGGTGGTATTTATGTAAAACTCCTACCCAGACATACCTCTATGGTGGTATTTACTATCAGATTTCTCGTAACAAAATAAGTTAGAGGCTTCACATAAATTGCCATGTGGCATATTGGTCTTGTGTTGATAGATCTATATTTGTATACTAACTAGCACTCAGTGGCTGAGAAGGTCAGTATTACTCTTGGCTGCCGTTAATTTCCCATACCACTTTCTAGTATCCAGTTTTATGAAGCTGTGTTGATTCCAGAGCCATGTAGTCCTTAACAAAAGTTGCCACCTTCAAAGGGATATGAGAATGACTTTACCTGCTTTAACTTAATGTTGCCAGTCCCCTGCATTTTCATTGAATGTTTTTTTTTAGATCTTATTTCATGAGATGTGTCAGAAAGGTTATGTGAGGTCTGTTCCTTTGTATGGTTGTGAATGATAGAGAATGGGAAATTGCAAGTAAATCCTCAGATGGAATGCCAGCACTGTCGCCAGAAATACTTCAGAAGAAAAGTGAATAGCAAGCTAGCCAGATATCTTGAAGCAGATCTAGGCTACTTAACAAAAGATGGCATGAAAGCTCATGAATAAAGGACTAAAGGAGAATGAAACTGAATTTCAACAAGCTGATGGAGTTATTCAAGCTCATGTCATAGGATTTCATATGTTCTTACAACATTTAAGCTGTCCTTTAAATATATGCAAATAACAGATTAGGTAAAGTAAAAAAAAAAACACAACAGTATGAGGATTCTGATACTTGACAACCTGGCCAGTAGGAAAACGTGCTAGTCACTGCACTACCATGGTTCCCACAAGAACAATTTAGGGCCAAGACATAATTAACAGTCACAAGACAGTTAGACATTTGGAACAGTCCAGACTAAGCAGATCTCTAAGGTGAAACATGATCTGAGAAAATAACATCTGCAGTCTACACGAAAACACCCCTCTGGCAGTAATGAGAATTACCTTTACCTAAATGATCTATGTAGCCGCAGTAGCTAGACACTTGCCTGCTGGTCCAGTGGTCATTGGTTCAAATGGGCTAAGGAAT